>JACDJE010000070.1:2935843-3213457 GCA_016647715.1 Pavo muticus | reverse complement strand
AGGGATCAGAGCGTTGCTGACCCACACAGGGTGATGCGTCTTGGGGAGCACATTTATGAGAGATTTTTCTCTCTTGCTTTCTCCAAAAGAAACAAATCAAGCCCATGAATATGCTCTGTAGCTAGATCCCATGTTGCCTTGAGAATTTGGCAAGGTTTTACCTCAGGAGCTGGCTCTGACAGTCTGCTGGAACAGTCTGATACACTGCTTGCTTGGAATATTCCATCCCTGACAGCAGCACTGTCATGCTAAAGACCGAGACCCTGGAACTGGACTGTGTTAGTTCACAGTTTTGAAGTGTGCACAGTTGATCAGAAGTTGCTACTTGAATAGCGGACATGAGTTTTGTGTGGTTGCTTTTTGTTTGCTTGCTTTTAAACGCTTCTAATGACCTCTTTAAGTGTATAGCCTTGAGAGTAGAAAGCAAAGTCTGAGTTTGCTCAGAAATAGCAAGAGAAAGAAACAAGTGACATGGAAATAGAAGAGGTAGAAGTTTTGCACGTAACTAAATGGAGCTTTGGAGCAGAACTTGGGACCAGATAAGGGATCGCATGCATTGAGCATGGGGAGAAGAAGAGAAGGATTTGGCAAAGGGCAGCCCAAGGTAGGGCTCCCATTGTGTTGGCTGCATCAGGTCCAGCTCTTTTCTACCAAGAGATGTGGACCCAGAATACAGTTTTAAACCGTTTTTGTGGTAATGATAGAACAGGAAAGACTGCCAGTATCTGTGAGGATCAGAAGTATATCTGGAAGGGAAAATGTTATATTTAAATCTAAACAATCTGAGGTTGTTATCTTTGCAAAATAAACATTCGCATGCTTTTGACTTTTTTCCATGCTTACAAAGTGGATGCTGGATGAAGGACAGAGCTTTTAGCAGCCATTTGCACGCAGAACCATTAGCAGCAACAACTCCTAGCTGAGCTTGTCCTGTCGCATATGGCTGGTAAAATATTTAATGGATTTGGGTAAGAGTGAGTGCTGACAGCTCGTGTCGCTCTTCTGAGAGCCAGTAGTCCTCCAGACCTGTGGCAGGGTGTGTAAAAGGAGGGTTGGCTGCATTTCATTTGCTTTGCAGCAGGGCACGTATCTTTTGCATTTGTACATCCGATGTGCTCCAGCTGACCTGTTTTGTGGATGTTTGGCTTGAAAAAAGGGTGGAGTTCTTAGAACATGTGTTTAACGCCCCTTGAGCAAAGCCACTGTCTCCCAGCACTGGTTGTGGTATGTTTGAACTGAGTGCAAATTTTTTGTTCTAAAGCTTATTGGTTAGGTCTTGATATTTTCAGCCTCCGAACTATTATGGGTATTATCATTTGTAAGGGCAAGCACTGGGCTTTCCTCCAGCCACCATGGTTGGATGGTCCCCCACTGCATGGGGGGCATTCTGTGGCTGCTTTCACCTGGCAAGTGCAGCCTGCCTGAGGAGCACACTGCCCATCTCCCCGGTAGATGGGCTGCTGCTGCTGCAGAGATTGCACTCAGAGTACAAAATGTTTAAGGCTAATGGATGATTTCCTTGCCTCAGTGTTTATTCTCCTGCAGCCCTCTTGGACAAGGCAGGAACTTCTTGTAGAGGGAGCCTGGGGTCAGGCAGAGCATGAGAGGTGAGGAGGAAGCAGATGGAAAAACTCAGCTTTGCGTGGATGGGAAGTTAGTTTGACTTCACAGTCTTGCTGATCTGCTAACTTTGATTTTGCACCCCCCCACTGCAGCCTCAGATCCAAACTTCTCTCTGCCACGTGGATTTTTCCTGCTGCCCTCCTCCCTCTGAGCAGTGCATGCATCATTTCAAGGACTTGGGCAGTGTCTTTCCCCTGCTACTAATTGGGAGACAGGCTCAGCGCCCTTACACAAGAAGTGCTGGTGTGGATGCTGTGATGTTCCTCTGTTTTCTGCCTCTGTATGTTCATGCTACTGTCAGTTCTGCCAGCACTAACAGCCTATTCATCTCTCAAGTGTGACAGCATGTACTGGGACTCCATACAGTGTGTGGGAATCCCCCTGCCTGCAGAAAAGCACAGATCCTTGCATTCAGGCTCATATGTGTTTTGTGTACAATGGGGGGTGGAGGTGGGGCAGAAGGGAGCTGTATCTGGGTGTATCCTCCTGGCCCAAGTGCTGCTGGAGAAACCTGCAGTGATATTTATATGGATTTCCTTTTTGCTTGCTTGCTTTTTTTTTTTAGTCGTCTTGTTCCTCTCTCCTGATTTACTGCATTTGCTCACGTGGCTTTGGAAAGGGGGGTTCTGAAAGCGTTCTGCATCCAAAAGGAAAAGGAGCTGGCAGGCATTCATATTTCACTTCTCAAGTTATGTAGGGTAAAGTCTCCCGGTGGGAAAAGGGGAGATATAAGAGAGCAGAGAGCTGCTGGTGATACTTGCCAGAAAGAAAACAGCAAAGAGGAGTGTGTAACTCTGGAGCTACGTCCAGACCAAAGTGAGGTTTCAGAGGTACGTTTTCTGTCTGTTGTTGGGATATAATTTTTGCAGATTTTATACAATTTGTGATAAAATGCCTCATTGTGTCTTAGGTAAAAGTAGGAACGGCTGTATTTTAGAAACAGTTTCTAAGCTATGAGTTGTTTGTGTGCAGGGAGGGATGCACCTTCATCAACAAAGCCTTACCATTAATGTAGCTAAAACCAGGTATGGTGTGGTCCCTCTGTTAAGTCAGAGATATCAGGTTGTTTTTTTCCTTGCTAGATCTGAGATTTAAGCTTCTGGCAGTTAATGTGAAGGGCTCAGGACATTAGAGCTAAGGGACAACAGACCCTACCCTGAATTTTGCTCTGCTTAAGACCTGTTTGATTACAGAACACGGGTTTGTGATCCCGTACCTTGAATACCAGCACGCTGCAGAGATGTGTTAACATTTTCCTATTGAATTGTCATTATTATGAGACAACACAGTTAACATTCAGTTTTGTCAGCATTCAGTGGAGCGAATCGCATATTTTACACTGAGCAAAAGATAAAGAGTTGTATACCAAACTGTTAAAACAGAAAATACTTTTGAAGCGATCAGTTACCCTCTTTTAAATGACACACCATTACTCAACTCTGTTGTCTTCGCTTGCTCAAAATTTCTGTTGCTTTAAGGGCCCTTTGAGAATTCTTAAATGCCTGACTGGTTCCATTAGGACTTAATTAAAAAGGAATTTTTTTTCCCTTAAGTAAAATTATATCTTTGGGTATGATTTCTTTATTAACTAAAAAGTCTTTAAGTTTGAAAAATGCTCTGCTTGAAGCGCAGGAGCAAAGACTGATCTGTCAAGAGAGTCTCCTATTTCAGGTGCTTGGTAGCTCTATTTTTCCCTACTGAAAACCAGTCCTGATCTTTCCAACTGAATGGTAAATAATGCTGTTAAATTCACTGCCTGTAAGGACCACGTATTTGAGTGTCTACTGCTTGTATCTGCATGGAATATATTTCTTTTACCCTTCTAATTAAAAGTTATTGTGGAGGCAAGAGATGCGGATTTGCTTTGATAAAGACTCTAACAGTAAGTGACGTTCTGCAAAGACCCCTCAGTGTCTTTGTATCCAGCCCTGTGAATTAAAAAAGTCAAAGCTTGCTTTTTAATAGCCTTACTAAAAGGCTGCTTTTGTGCCTATGAAGTCCCAGGAGATCTTCAGGTGTGAACTACCTGATCCCTGCTGGCAAGTGCTGCCTTTCTACATTATTTTAACTGTTCAGAGTGCTGGAAATAGAATGAGAAATCCAAGAAAAGGATTGCAAGGAGCTTCAGTACTGGCTTTTGTCTCAGAAGTTCCTGAAGTAGCTCCTGAGTCAATCATCTTTCTGCTCCGCTGGCCACAGGAAGCACCATCTGTAGTAGCAGATAAAACCCAGCTGCTCGCTTTTCTGCCCAGCTAATTAAAAAGTGCCATGACCTCCCCAGTGCTAATTGCATCCTATTAGTGGGATGGAGGAAAGGAGTCCAGCAGGGCTGCCTGATATTTCAGCTCTCAGCTTTCTGGCATCGTTTTAAGTGATTTTATTTTATTATGACTGTGTGACTCCAGAACTGAGATGGCTGCAGTGTGTGTCTCACACTCGTTTTCTGATCTGCAGGTGAGCCATGTGACAGCAAAGTGCTGATAGCACATGAATTTCCTACAGAACCTCCCTTTCTACCAACATGCAGAGCAACTACTCCATGGTCATCACCACCAGGGATACTCTCCAGTTCCTCTATACAGCACAGGCAAACTCATCGGCTGTGTTGCGCTCACCGCCTCCCTGCCCGCTGACCTCTTCCAATTACCAGTTTTCATTAATTCCAGCATTCTTCTCTGTGGTTTTTGCTCTGGGTTTGGTTGGCAATAGCGTGGTGGTTGTGGTGCTCTGTCATCGCAGTAGCCCCAAAACGGTTGCTAATATCTACATTTTCAACTTGGCTATGGCAGATCTGCTATGTCTTGCCACCCTTCCCTTCTGGGCTACCTATTATGCACAGGGGTACAACTGGATCTTTGGATCTCTCATGTGTAAAATCTCCAGTTCTGTCCTGTGTCTCAACATGTTTGCAAGCATATTTTTCATTACATGCATGAGCGTGGACAGGTACCATGCAATTGTCCATCCTATTCGCTCCCAAAGAAGGACTCCGCATCAGGCGTATTTTGTAGCATTGGTTGTGTGGGGCCTTGCCTGTTTGTCCTCCCTCCCAACTTTTTATTTCCGTGACACACACTACATTAAAAGCATGGAGGTGAAAGCTTGCATTATGGCATTTCCTCATGAGAGTTATGCGGAGTGGTCTGTGGGAACAACCCTCCTGAAAAATGCACTTGGCTTCTTCATCCCCTTGACAGTGATCACCACGTGCTATGTCTGGATCAGGAGGCATTTGATAGAAGCACAGGAGTTTGGCAAAAACAAGCAGAAGAGGGACAAAGTCCTAAAGCTGGTGGCTGCAGTTGTTGTGGCCTTCTTAATTTGCTGGCTCCCATTCCACGTTTTGATATTTTTGGATGCCCTGGCTCATATGAACGTCATTGACAACTGTGATGTGACAGGGATCATCGACACAGCACTGCCATTTGGCATCTGCATGGCTTTTGCCAACAGCTGCATCAACCCTTTGGTGTACTGCTTTATTGGGAACCAGTTCCAGGAGAAGCTCCATCGCTTGTTTAAGCGACGAGTTTACCAGTTCAACAGCCAACGAGAGAGCTCTTCTTTGAGGAAAGGGAGCTGCTTCCGAGACACTGAGATAGCAGTGGGCAGGGAGAGGGAGCCCGAGTCCTTGCTGTAGGCATTGTGACATGGGGCTGTGTCAGTACAGCTTCTGCTGTGGGGGCACTCCTCTCTTCTGTTCCTTTCATTTTGTGATCGTTCAGTCATCACCTATTTGAAGGAGAGTCTTTTTCTCATCCGTGAGGATCTATTCTTCCTTCTTTTCCACAATGAGCACTCAAGTTTTATGGAGAAGGAAGATTCTGGCTAGGAACTCATTTGATGGCATTTTAAGTACCAGCTTATACGTGCCTGATATCAAGCAAGTGCTTAATGTAACACAGAAAGACAAAATATACCAAAGAATCCTGGCACTGTAGCTACAACTGCATGGGTTCTGAGTAGCACACCCTGGCTAAACAGATTTTCTAAAAGAGATTTTCATTTGAGAATGTGTAAATAAAGCAGTGAAGATACTTTTGTACCTGTACGTAGGAAAACATTAGACTTTTATTGTGTACATATAAGTAGTTTTGAAAATGTATAGTTAATGTATGTTAAACGTGTCAGTTATGCTTCCTGCTCCTGCCCAGTATCCTGAGAACACATGGAGACATGGATCTACAAATTGCCAGAGGCAGGAGAGCATTCCTAGGGGAAAGTACTACCACATGCATGTTTTTATGACTTTCTTATAGCAGGTTGCAGGTTTACAGGACTGATGGTCCTTAGCTCTGATCCATTGTGGTCATTTTTGATGGTAACAGCCTGAGAACCGAGCGCGCCAAGCCCCGGTGCTACGTGTGTAAGTCCCACACACTGCCCAGCAGATTCAGGGAAAGGACTTTCTGATTGTTTGGACTTTTGCATTTCAAATGTCAATCACTACTGTAATTTTTAGGTACTGTAAGCAAAAAGACTGTGACTCTATCTTAATACCTGTAAACAAAACCATGGTGGGACTTCTAAGTCTTATCCGCATCTCAGTGCATACATTTGTTAATAAAAGAAAGGGAGAAAAAGAATGTATTTGACAGATAGGGATTTTATTTTGAGGTCATGTTTGGTTATTTAAAATTTGATTTGTAAGATACTGATCCTAAGCACCAATCTAGATCCTTTGAAAGGGTCATGTTTGATAGGCTCATTATTCCCTGCAGGCATTCAAGGCCAGGCTGGATGTGGCTCTGGGCAGCCTGGTCTGATGGTTGGCAACCCTGCACGTAGCAGGGGGGTTGAAACGAGATGATCATTGTGGTCCTTTTCAACCCAAGCCATTCTATGATTATAAAAGAGGGCTCTGATAGCACCGTGATCACTTTCCAACAGGCTGTTCCCAGGCTGAATGACCCAGAGTGACCAAAAGATTGCTGGCTTCAGAGAAATCTGTCCAGCAAGTTACTCTTGAAGCTTGTCTAAGCACTTCTGGGTCCATAGGTCAGAAATTAAATGTGCTGGCAGGGTAACTAAGATTCTGGCCTCTCTGAAATCCCAAAGCTGGCTGCTGCCTGGAAGCCATGGGAACGTGGCGCAAGAGCCATCCATCACTGTTAGGGTGAGGGTCAATTTCTTCATTGGTGCACATGAGAATGGGATTTTGTGAGAAGTCTGCCACCCTCAAAGTGATGTGGGATGAGAAGGTTGGTATGGAACTGGACAGAATGAAGGCTTGACCAGGAACAACCCCTTCCTGGTGTTCCTGCCCTGGTGTGGCATCCTGGTGATGGGGGGATGTGGTTGGAGAGATGCTCGTCCCAGAAAGTGGAAGAGGCGCTGCTGAGTTTCCCCTGGAATGTTTTTGTTGAACATGTTCTGATGATTTAATAGCGTCTGGGGCGTCGGATATTTCTGGAAGGACAAACTGTTAATTGCTTAGCAGTGAGCAAAACAACGCAGTCATGCTACAGCAAAACAAATAATTATATAAAGAAAATTACCAGGTGTTCAAAGTGTCCGGCTCAGAGAAGTAATAAGAGGTTATGGAGCTTTTTTTTACCTTTGCTGTGTTACAGATTAGGTCAGTAATGAGCACAGCTGTGCCACTAATTGGTAATCTCTGTAGTCAACAAAACAAACTACAGGAGCTGACCCCAATGCTACCTATCTGCTACCATGCTAAGACGTGGGTTTAGCGTGTCAGTTTGGACCTGCTCGAGAAGAACGGCTTTTAACAAGTCTCATGCCTTCTGCCTGATGCACAAACCTTCACAGGTAGGAAAATATGAGAGGAATCTGAAGTCTGGCTGCAGTAGCATTTATGCCTGCGAGGGGCTGGGAGAGCTTTTCGGATGAGAGAGCAGCAAATCTGAATCTCCCATTGCTGCAGCCAGAGGGCAGAGATTAGCGAGCGCTTCCTGGGGCTGAGGCGGGGCGTTCATTGCTATCTGCTCGGAAAAAGAAATAGAAAGAAGGAAAGTTAGGTGGGAGGTAAGGCTGAGAGGGGAGGAAAATCACTCCTTTCAAAAAAGACTTATCCAGAAGGTCACCTTCTGCAAGAACGACAGAGCAAGAGACCCCGCTGGCTTGGTAGTGACATTTCTGCTTGCCAGATATTCCGTGTGTTCCAAATAGGTCGTGAGTTTGAGCACCTTGGTAAAACAAACAGCCCAAAAAGTCTGTCTGAGGAGGAACCTGAGCTGGGAGCAGGGGAGGTGCTGTGTCAGAGGGCTGCTTTATTTTTAGAGCCAACTGAATACGGGTGAGCTCTGTGACTTTCTTACGCTTGAGTTTCTCATGGGATTTTTCAGGCTTTTTTTCATGGAAAATGTGATTTTCCATAGCTGCAGTGTGTTGTGTTCATTTTGTTTCTGGATTTTCCAAAGAAGAATGCAGGCGAAAATGTAAGGGTTTTTTTCTTGCAAATTTAGAAGCTGTTATTTTCCTTTTAAGTGAACAGTTCCCTGATATTTGCAAATAAGTCTGAGTTGTACGATGCTACAACCTTTCTCTGTCAAAACCCAAATTCCCTCACATGCCCCAGTCCTTTACAAGCCTTGTGTTCCCTTAGGGATTGCCAGAAAACAGCCAGGCAGCCCAAGGAGCTCTGTGGAAGCTGGGGAGCCCCACTGGTGCTGCTTTGCTGCCCTGGGGTGATGCGCACAGTTTTTACCAGGGAAATTCAAGAGTGTGTGTGGTTGCTCAGTGTCTTACTTGCTCTGTGAGTGCAGTGAGATGTATTTCTGAGTGACAGTTGGATTTCAGAGGGCAGTGCCTGCTCCGTGTATCAGTGCTGAAGAAAGCCCACTGCAAAGGGGTGAATGATGCTCTTCCAGATGGAAACGTTAATGGGTTTGGAGTCAAAGCTGAGTGGCAGCAGGGTTTGTTTGGATATGGGAATGTTCTGGAACAATTCTGGGCCTGTCAGTGTGTTCTTCCCCAGAGATGGCTGGAAGGGATGGGTTTTCCTCAGATTCATTTGGTCTCTGTCATAGTTGTACATATAATCCTATTTGCAGCTTCCTCATCTAGCCGTATTTGATACTGTTAGCTTAAATGAATTGCAGAGAGCCTTGATCCAAACTGAGCATCCTGTGTGCATCTCTGAGTTGACTTTAATATGCAACTTCAACACATGAAGCAAGGAAAACCACTGGCATTTATTAGCGCAAGCCAGTGCCGAGTGCTGAGCTAAATGCCTTGTTTATATAAGATATACAATAAGAAATGTTTGGTACAGCATGTTCTCCCTGAGAAGTCAATGCAGCTTGAGCATGCCCTGGAACACGCTCAGCACATTTGTCCTGTTCCTCAGGCCAGATTATGGGCAGAAATATCATCTTGCTGCCCCATTGCAGACTGCCACAGCTTGGCTGCTGTCTGTGATGGGTCCCCTTCTTCTGCCTGTGGGGCACAGAGTGCCAAGGGGCGAGCAAATTGCTGTGCTTCCCTGTGAAAATGAGGGCTTTTGGATATTGTATGGGAGTTGTCTTGGCAGGAACACAGGAAAGACACAACGTGGGGATGAGGTGGTCTGGCAGCCTTCTCTCAATGCTGGCAGGCTCACTGCTAGCTTCTTGACTCTGCTTCTCTCAGAGAAAAATGAGTGCTCTTGTTGCGATGGGCTGTGCAGCCTGTCCTGGGGTGTGCTCTCCTCATGTCTCCTGTGGTTTTGCCTTACCTGTATGGTGCCTGTATGTGGAAGGAGCCCAGGGCTGCTCTGTTTAGCATCACATACCCTTTGCCCCGGATACAGTGTTTGACAGATTGCAGTGTTTAGTGAGGTGCCTAACTGAGAAGCAGTGCTATCCCATTTTGATAGGTTTCTCAAGAAACAAGATGAAGGAAGCAATAAATTCAAAAGTAGCAAGAGTCAAAACAGATATTTGCTTATTGGAAAAGCATAGGTTTAGTGAGAGGAGGTTGAAGTGATGCCTAACCCTGTGGGATACTCAGCCAGCAGCCACAAGCTTGGGTGCATTTCCCTCACCTAGCCAGGTGCTTGCAGACCTTCTCCCACACCATCATTTCCACACCTGTGCTCTGCACCATTCTGCAGCATTGCAGTGCCCTCACAGGAGGCAGGGCTGGTGTTGGTGGGCTCATGTGCAGAAGGAGGCATGTGTGTGGCTGGAGACAGCAGGGACAGGAGCTGGGTGCTGTACCTCTTCTACAGTGGGAGCCCAGAAGCACCTCCCCACAGTACTTGTGTCCTCCATAACCCATGGGATTTCCATCCACCCATCCATCCATCCATCCATCCATCCCTCTCCATGCCCAGCCTGTAATCCTGCCAGCTTCAAGTGTCAGCCCTTACATCTGTAGATGGTGGTGTAACTTCCCTCAGCTTCCAAAACCAGACCTTTTTTGCTTTGCTGCCTGTCTGCCCCTGGCAGTAAGCTGGGGCGAGAAGCCAGAGGGAGACTTACAAGGGTGATATAGCTGCAGTCCTGGCTGAAATGTTCCTGGGCCCTGGTCTGGAAAGGGAGTGAGCCAGCCCTGCTTGCTGCCTCGTTCAAATGTTTGCTTTCCATTTCCTCTGCAGCTGAGAGAGAATCTGAATTTGATACTATAAGCTCCAGACAGAACACTGTTAATCCCAAAAACATTTCACAGGGACAAACCAGAGTGATACAGAAGAGGATGTGGGTCGTAACACTGACCCTGCTGTGAGATAGATCTGAACCTACATCTTCACCCCTCTGACAGCCAATAGCTCTTCTGTTTGAGCAAACATAGGTATGCAAAGCTCCACTATATTCCCTACAGACAAGATCCAGCGTGAGTTTTGGTTCCAAAATGCATGAGTTGAAATGTTGTATTGTTTTTACAGCAAATAAGAAAGTCAGTAACAATATCCAACTCAATGTGCTGCAGTGGTGCAGATGTGACATATCCCATGCAGATGCCCTCCCACTAACTCCTCTGCTTTGCCAGCAGATGCATGCAGGCAGCTGAGGTTGGAAGCGAGGAGCCACTGGCCACAGCCAGCACTGCCCCACAGTGCCCTGCTTGGCATGGTGCAGTGCCATGCACAATACACAGCACCCTTCAAAACTGACAGAAAACCATCTGCATTAAGCATCAGGATAGTGTCCAAACATGCAGTCCTTTTGCAATGACAGGAAAGTGAAAATAATGAACACAAAATGTGCAAGGCATCCACAAGACATGACAGCATAGGAGAAATGGAGCAGCTACCACTATCTCTTGAGGAAGCAAAGCGCTTCATACGTTGCACAAAAGCAGCTTAAGATCTGTTTCTTCTCGTATCTTTGATGAGGTGATGGTTATATGGCATGTCACTTTTCAGGGTCCTGCAGAACATGGTAGGTGTTCTTTGCAGGTGCTAAGCAGGATTGCTCTGCAGTCCTTCAACTGCTATGGTAAGCAACGTCAGGAATTCTACACGTTAGGAAATAGATCTCATGATCCTGCTGCTGCTGCTAACATCTGACCTTGCAAACCCCTTCACTGACTGCAAGAGATTCTTTCCAAGGTAAGGACAGCAGAATTTGGTTATCTACACAAATCCTTACTGTTGTGAACTCAGGGATTTTAGAGCATCCTGGATCCCTTTGTAACATAATGTGCTGGATGTCCTTGTTTCACTGTCTCAGCAGTCTTCTTTTAGATGAGTTTGTTGTGCAGAATTTGTTCAAGCTTCTTTGGAAGAGGACTTCACCATGTGCCGTTCAGTATGCAGTAAATATGTTTGACAAAAGTCTAGATGGAAATGTACTTTCAGACCCAGATCTAATTCGTGATATAATCAACATCTCAAATAAGAGAAAGATTGTTTTTTCTTTCAAATGTGTGGTAATTGACTGCTGTCTGGCAAAGAAATTATACAACCTAAGGGAGTTGTTCTCAAGGACAAGTCTGGAAAAAAGATTGAAGAGTATGATACTAAATGTACTATATTAACTGGGGAAAGTCCCATGGACATCACTGGCTTCCAGCCCAGGATTTGGCAGTGATTTCATTTTGATCCTCTTCCCCTAAAGGACTGCAAAGGGATCTTTCATCCCGGAGATGAAATTACCCAGTCCAGGATTGTTTATTCCTTCAGCTCAAAGTCCAGATTGGATCTGTACTGCAATAAGACTACCTGCTTGTAGGGGCTCTTCTGCTGAGGTTTACTTTGCAGGCAACTCTCTCCAGGAACTGGGGGACTGGAAGGATGGGAATGTTCTTAATGTCGGGCTTGTCTGTAGCTGCAAGAGTATGCCAGAGCATTGTGCTGAAGGCAGGAGCAGATTTTATCCGTGCCCAAGCTGGGTGGTAGATCACATTGTTACTGACTGCTAACGCAACGTTTGGGTTAAGCAAGACTCTTCTCAGGCATACCATCAAAAAAATATTCTGCCATTTGAAAAGAAGTCAGAGGTTCATGTGGAACGAACAGGGTGGATTCAGCACGAGGGCAGGTTGAATGCCTCTGAATAATTGCTGGGGAATGTTTGCAGGTTTTCCTTGGGTCGCAGAGCAGACGACAGTACTGAGAACACGTTCTGGTGCACTGGGACACAGATAGCATGTGGCCTGCTGAGCCACACTGATGCGGTTGGAGACACATGAAGAATGGTTGTTCCCAGAGCTCCCCCCTGCTGTGGATCCTGCCATAAATCTTGGTTGTGTTGGTGTTGCTACCCGTGCTTGTCTCACGATCCTTTCCATAACCATGACTGCAGGGATGCGTGTTTGACCAGCTTAAAAGGTAACAGCACATCCAGTCACTTCTAACACGGTGTTTGAACAGCTCATAAGGATGTAGTGCAGTGCTGACAGCATCTACAGGAGCATTTCTCTGTCCTGCAAACGAGTTCAACTCATTTCTACTGACAGAGGAAGCTGATGTTCAGCCACGCCATGGCAAAGCATGCTTTATTTCCTCTTGTAATCTCACATCACAGCACATACTGCTCTAAAGACTGAACATGCTTGCAGGCATTTGTTTAGCACAAAGTTCATTCTGCAAAAGCACGGTGCTTTTGCAAGAAAGCGATTGTGCTTTCAAGTGGTTGGGAAATACTGAAGGGCAAATTAAGAACCCTTGTCCTGAAGCCATTTTGCCAGATTGCTCTCTTGCTGTAGGCAATGCCTTATTTCCTCATTAGCCACTTCAAGAAAGCTGAATGCCCCCATAAAACTATCATGTGCTGGTCTCTGTGTTAGAAGCGTCAATCCTATTAGGATTTTACTATCCACATGAGTCTCTTAAATGCTCTGTGATTTAGCACAGTTCTCTGCTTTTTCAGTGGGCAGAAAAAGGATATCACTGCAGTGCAGCATCTTGGTTCAAAGGGAGAGCTGAGGCTCTGATGGTGCTTTTGGAAATTCCTTGGGAAAGCCTAAGCAGGGTAAAGAAGAGCAACAATTCTATCTTCTGTCCTTTCTGTATGTTCTTACATGTGAGTTGGATGAAGAGATATTGTTTTGTTTTTCAGGGGTAAGATACTACATGTATCTCCCAGGAGGTTGCTGTGTGGATGAAGCATTGTTCAAGGCTCAGGCTGTTAGCCAGGATACTCAGTTCCATACTCTGATTTACAGTGTATGCATTCCAGTTGGGAAACAATGGGCTATTTTACAGTAATGATCTTAAATCTTAGCTGAACAAAGCTCTATCAATTTCCTTTTTTTTCTCCTTAAGGCTTTAGGTCATATAATGACATATCAGACCTTCTCCAAAAGAAGAAAGAGGCCACCTAATGCTTAATTACTGCAGTGGAAAACTGCAGTTGGAAAGTATGACATCAACAGCAGTACGCCAATAATATTGATTATTTTTATTAGAAGGAGAGAGTTGGACATGGAAATTCAGATTGCTGTGCTTTAAAGCATTCAGCATCTCTATTTCAGGTGTGGATCAACTGCTCATCATTTTGTCTGATTTGGCAGTGTTTAAGTTACTGACAGTCTGCTGTGGCACTGAGAGGAAAATCAGTTCTACTCTACCTGGTAACTTCACTGACACATCTGTGAAAGCTCCACCACCCCACAGAACCGTATCAAAGCTGAGAGAGAGGTGAAGTGTGGTTGAACAAAAATGCTCAGGGAAGGTAATTGCTGGTGCCAGACCACCTGTATGGAGCTGCAGAAATCCCTGTGTGTTATTCTCATCAGTGAGCAGAGCAGGATCCTTAGCTTCCTTTATTTTCAGCAGTGAGAAAGGATCCCCAGCAGTTTGTTTCATGGGCCCTCTGGTGTTGCTCTTCTCTCTGTATTGGCCTTTAAGGGAGCCTCAAACTACTGGAGTGGTTGGAGGAGGGTCTGAATGTGTGGGTTTTCCACTTCAGGTTTCTTTGTGGTCCTCTGGAGGTAATTTGGTTTTCACACACTGTCTGCACAAGGAAATTGGGCTCCTGGCTGGCTGCGCTTAATCTCACTTGGATGAGAAATGTAGATGACACGGATGGTTCCTGAAGGCATGTGTCAAGCATCTGTGTTAAATACTGACTTTGTGCTTTAGGTGTTTGGCTGGTCTTTCAGTGGTACCCTTGCTTTGAAAGGCATCTGCTGTACAATAGGTGCAGTATAGTCTCAATACAATCACCTTGTCCATTTAACTGTGTTCAAGCACTATCCTGAAAGCACTTCCTTACTGGAGATATTCACTATGTCCTTCAGGGCTTTGTTTTATCAGTGTGTGCAAGCAAAGGGGATGATAGTCCTGGACTACATGAATCATCAAGTGTTGCCCATATTACAGTCCCAGTGGTGTGTAATGACAGGAGGGTCAATTTCATCTCTTGCCTACCTAAAATAGCCTCCTAAAAAAAGTTCTACATAGAAATGAAGTGTAAAGAAGACAAGTTAAGATTCCACCTAAGGCTGTACATTGCTAAAAAGCAACACAGAGGTCATAAAAAAAACTCTCATGAAATATTTCAGGTGTGTACTTTATTCTTTGCTGGTGATGATCTATCTGACAGAACATGTTCATTTTTCATTAACTTTATAGGCAGCAGAGGGATGCATCTCCATGGCTTTTTCCATAGTGTGGCATAGGAAGAGTGCACTATAACCAGGGTGTTAGAGCAGTGTGTTTGGCTGTGCTCATTGCAGTGAGCAGTGCTCCTCTGGCCATCTTCCAGGCAGCGAGGCTGAGTTCAATAGTGGAGTTGTGTTTTCAATATGTACAGTCACCCAGAGCAAATTTGCTGGGCCTTTCTGGTATAAATTTAACCCTCTTCTATCTGAAACAAAATAATTCCTTCAGTAAATAAATACCACCAGGCAGATTTATCAGCAGCAACCTTTCCTTTCCTGCAGAGTCCTCCAGTGTTCTTTGTCTTGTGCAATCGAGGAAATGTTCTTAAGCCATTCACACACAAGAACTGAAGGAATGCCCCAGAGCTTTTCTGATAAGCTTCAGAATTCCGATAGTATTAATGTCTTAACTTTCCAAACCAGAAGAAATAATACAGATAAAATTACACACAGCACAAACACACACGGACAAAAATGCCGTATTTCAGCCAAGAGGGAACATTCCTTTGTGAGGTTATTTTTAACAAGATGCTATCAGATTTTTTTTTGCAACTTCCAACAAAAGCTGAAGTTAATATTGAGAAATATGATGCTGCCCAGCAGCCACATTCACTCCAATAACTCCTGATGAAAGACAAAAGCACCCAAATTTCGCTTTGCTTTCCCATTCCCCCCTTGCTTTTCTGTAAGCCCATTGAAGCCGGCTTTTAGAAGCTCCAAAGTCAGCATTTCAGAGCTGAACTTGACTGTCCTTGCCTCAAGTAGGGTTAGAGCCAGTCACCCTCAAGTAGGGTTAGAGCTAGTCACCCTTGTTAGCAATTATCTCATCGGTTCTACTTTTTTTTGGTTTTTTACCTATAGAAACTTACATTTTTATCTTGCAAATCTCTGGCCATCTCTACTTCGGCATCTTTCTATCTGGCTTACAGCTCTCACAGTGCTTTAGCACTGCATTCCAGAGCTGAAGGTAGATTTTGTGTCTGATCTACCCACCTCTTGCCTCCTGTGCACGGCTTCTTTCCTATTCCCGATATTCTTTGGTTTATGGCAGGACAGAAGAGCTGGTTGTTAACCTTGTGATTGTTCCAAATGTGTTGACACTGTCTTCCTTTGCTTAAATCCATTATACAAACAAGCAGAGCAGTGCTGGGAGGCTCCTAGCATATGTAACAATCAGAGAGCTCAGCACAGGAATCCCCTCTTCTACTCCATTAAATAAACAAACCCATCACCTAATTTGGCTGTCAATTTGCTGCCTACATTACAAAGTGGGAAGCTCCAGCTTTTTTTTCCCTTCAGCTCCTTCTTCCCGTTGGCTCCTTCCAATTGTCTTTCTCCATTAATTTTTATCTCTTTCCAGTGTAGGAAAACTAGCGGAGTTTGTCCAAGATTTTTCATCCTGTAGCTTTGTAAGAGTCAGCTCCTTTTTCACAACAGCCTGAACTTGTGTGAGTCATAGAAAGCAATTATTTGTGTAGGTGTAACTTGGGTGTAATGCTCCTCTGGATCTCTGTAGAGATTGCAGAGAGAAAACTACCCCCAAATACTATGTCATGAAAAATCTGCCATGTACTTCCTGAAGAACTGGTCAGGTGCTGCTTTAGTGTGATCCTCTAACATTTTTGCTGCAGGGCTTAATCCTCTGAACAGGCATTTCTCTAACTCTCAGCAGTGTCTTCAGGGACACCAATGACAGCGTTTCCTTTTCTTTCTCCCACCAGGAGGCATGTTGGCCTTTTTACTGTCACTTGTTTTGATGATGGGAAGGAAACTGCTGCTGGGAGCACCTGGGAAGGGCGTGGGGGGAAAGGTTGCTGTTGCATTTACCTTTGGATGGAGGGAGGGAGGGAAAGGGACTGCTCAGTATTTGTTTTTGATCTGGCAGCTAAAAGGTTCCTGGTACGATTCCAGCTCTTTGGAAGTGTTGTCTCATGCAGTCGGACTCTCCCTGTTGGGCAACAGTTTTGTTGCTTCTCGGGAGCATAACTGTCTTGGAACAGTGCAGCTGGAGCACCAGAGTAACAGCAGGGCAAGGGACTACAGAGCTGGCTCCTGTCTTGGGCCATTGAGTGGCAAGGTCTGATTGGAGCAGCTGGGAAGTGTTGGCACTGAGCTGGCCGTGCCTGGCTGCTGCAGTGTGCTAGGAGGTCTCCAGCTAACCAGAGCTGTGCTCAGTAGCCTCATAGCTGAGAGAGCCCATCCTGCTCGGTCTGGGCATGATAGCTGGACCAGAGCCAGATGAGTGGGAACATTCTTCTCAACTACAGCTATGTGCAAGTCAACAAAGGTCTTAGCAGTGCTTATTAGCTGAGGAGTATGAGGGCAGAAGCCTTTAAGGAGAGGTCTTTCCCACGCAGGAGGAAAGTTGTCCATGTTCTCCTTGCTGTTGCACGATGGTGGGTAGGTTGCTGTGCCAGTCTCAGTGCACACTGTGCCCAAGTGTCCCACAGTCATACATAGTGACATCAGATGCAGAGCATGTGGGCTTCCCACTGGTGGAGGCAGACTGTGGGGTTTGAACATTCCTGAAGTGCAGTGTCGAGAGAGGGTGGATGTGGTACGATAGGGAACTGGGAAGAAGGAGGAGATCTCAGTGACACCTTTACTTTCTGCTTCAGCAGAAACACCTTTATCTTGAGGTGAAATCCTCCTTCCTCCACCCTTTACAGTGAGGTCACTGTAGCTGAGGAATGTGCTTATGAGTTTTGAGAGAGAGAAAAACACCCCCTCCCACACCCTCAGAGCCTACGCTGCCCTGAGACTTAATAGCATGTTACCTGCTGGTATCATGGTAATTTCATGAGAGGTTAAACAGTATCATCTGTTACCAGCAGCCCTCCCCACTCCAGTCTGTGTCTGCTATCAGCTTCTGAGAGGCGGCCAGAAGTCCATCTTCAGTGTCTGGAAGGACTGCAGAGATGGGCATTCCCCTTGTACGTGGTCCTGCCCATTCTACCTCTGGTGCTATCCTTGAGCAAGTGTTGGGGAGCAAGCTGGCACACAATCAAGCTTTGCCTTCTGATAACATTTTGCTAAAGCATCCCACATCTGATCAGGTCTGGGACTCCCAGGCTGAGGCTGGAAATACAAATTTTAGGTGGATTTGCAGGTGGGTGAGGAGAAGAAGGAGGTTGATACGTGCATTTTGGTTGAACAATGGAGAAGCATCTTCCTCTTCACCCCACTGTATTCAAATGGAGCACCAGCTCTGGGCTCTGCTTGTGTTTAGGCTTACCAGTTATTGGGACTGCAGACTACATATACTTATATATGCAGCTTTTTGGAATAATCACACACAACTTTTAACACTGCACCAGTCCTACTGAAGAATCAGACAGGTGCAAGGTCTCAAGTTGCTCTGCACTGCAGAATGCTATGCAGAGATAACCTTAGGTGAGATATGTAACACAGTATTGTCCTCCCTGTTTTATATAAGAGGAAACAGAAAGATGAAATTGCCCTCTCAAGCTGAGTGTCTGCATTCCTGGCATGTCCCAGCCTCCTACATCCTCACTGGCTGCTGTGGGTGCAGAATGAAGATGGAAATTGGGCAGCAGTGTCAGACTCAAATGGATGTTCTTAGTTTCAAGCTTGATGCTCTGTCTAGCAAGCCATATGTTTTCAGTTTAAAGATTTGTAGGAACTATATAAGCCATGAGAAATATGAAACTGTGCCAGTAGTTCCATTTATCTCACCTGATTTTGCACTAACAGTAACAATAAAATTGTCCGTTTAGAAATTCTGAGATGTTGTGAATTCTTTTCTTTGGGATCATGGAGAGCTGAAAGTTTGCTATTAAACAACTTGCTGGTAGGCTTCACTTCTAAAGATCAGAACAACCGTATTATTGTTATTATTATTTACTGGATCAAGCATTTCATGGCTTTTTAAATGTAATTTTTATAGGAACATAGAACTCGGGACACTTTTTAACGAGCAGAGCCACAGCTTTTCTTAGCAATGTGGTGGATAGGAAGATAAAATTACAAAGTAAGACATCTAGTTCAGAGGATTTCATTCGGCAACTACCAGTTATTGTTAGAGTTTCTGAACTCGGCCTTGAAACCGCTGTGGGCACAGCATTACCAAGATGCCTGCACCCCTCACCATAAGGGCAGGTGATGGGTTCCTCCAGTTCACTCTGCAGTGTTTGTCTTTGGCAGTTGCCTTGGATTCAGCCATATGCCTCGAGGGCAAGAGCAACTGTTCCAGTATTCCCTGTGGGAATGCTCAGTCTTTTCCGGAGTGATGAAATCCTGATCCTGCAGCGCCAGTTCTGTTGGCAGTGCCCTGATGTGTACTTTGTTTACTGTTCCCTGACCCTTAAGTGATTTCCACTCATTCCGGTCAGGCTGTTGCTACACTGGGGGATTCCAGTTCGTAACAGAATGAATAGCTCTGATCTGACTATTTTTATTCCGGTCTTTTCCCCATTTCTTTCCTGGAAACGGTCACCTTGCTCTCTCCCTGCCTTTGGTAATCATTCTGTAATCATACGTGACCTTTAGAAGTATTTCCTTGCCAAAAACCTAATCAAAATCTCCATGCAGTAACAATTTATTTTGTCATTGCAGTGTTTTAAACAGTCTGTGACGATTGCCTGCTGTTTGGTTTTAACACATCAGTGTGCATTGCTTCATGCAATATTACTGATCAAATATGGTTCCTTACCAGAAGGAATATCGATCAATACAGATGGAAGAGAAGTCAAGATCATAGAGTCACAGAATGGCTTGGCTTGGAAGGGACCTCAAAGGTCAACCCCATGCCATGGGTAGGGTTTCCAACCACTGCATCAGGGCTCAGGCTGCCCAGGGCCCCATCCAACCTGCCTTGGGCACCTGCAGGGACAGAACATCACCATTTCCTCTGGGTAACCTCTTCCAGGGCCTCACCGCCCTCCAAGTAAAGAATTTCCTCCTTACCTCCGATCTAAACCTCCCCTCTTTCAGCTTTAAACAGTTCCCTCTTGTTCTACATTATCAGACCATGTAAAAGTACATCTTCCTCCTGTTTATAAGCTCCCTTCAAGTACTGGAACGTTGCAATGAGTTCTCCCTGGAGCCTTCTCTTCTCCAAGCTGAACACCCCCAGCTCCCTCAGCCTTTCTTGAGGTTAATGAGTAACTAAACTTGACAGCAATGAAAGCTTCCTGATGAAGAATACTGTAGCAGCTTGTATAAGACACTTCTTTTTGTTTACACTGTCTGCTCTCAGCAGTGTGTGTGATCTCATATCATTTTTATGGTACAACAGATAAACTCTCTGATTACGCTGCATTGGCTTAATCTCATTTAAGGTTCATTTAATGTTTTCACTGCTATGTACCTACAGAAGAAAATCAACATCAGAAACAGAAACATAACTAAAAGAGCAAATAATTAAAGTGTAATTGATGTTGATACATTTAATAAGACAAGATTGAAACTCATGCCAACCTTGACCTGGATGCCACAGTGATGTGATGAAATAGAGCACAAGAATGGGCACCTCTCCCATGTAGGCTGACACCAAACACTGCTAGGTGTTCCTACAGCCTCTTTATATGTCTGTGCTGAACCTACTCCTGCTGTCCACATTTCTTTTGCAGCACAAACATGGAAAGATTTTTTTTTCCTTACAAGAATGCATTTTGTTTCATCAATTGGAGCAGCGTCAGAGAAGGGAGGCATCTTTAAAGCGTTAGACAGTGAGCATCCCATAAAATGTATGTCCAAGTCTTCAGATCTTTAGATTATTACTGGGTTGTAATTCTTCTGAAAGCAAGATTTCTTCTGAGAAGTCCAGGGTACCATTCTTGTTGGAATGGAAAGGAGACCTTTCCCCCATTCTTGGGCACCAGGACTGTCTCTGGGTACATCTGATGTGTGGGCTGAGTGCCTTTGGCCACCTATACAATACCAATCAAATAACAATAAAAAAAAGATTGTGAAACCTCAAAAAACCCAGCAGGCTTAAAACTGAGGGTGGTCCAGAGACACCTGAGATGTCTGTGGAATTAGAGATGTTTGGCTTGAAGAGGGAGGGGTGGGATGTACAACCCACACTGCTTCACAGCTGGAGTTACCTACATAGATATAAGTCTTGTAATAAGCCTCACAAATTAGAGGCAAGTACAGGGTCAGGGAATAGCACATGATCAGGATGGGGGAACGGGATGGCCCAGGGAAGAGGGTATTGCAAAGGAGGGTTCTGTGTATACTTTTCCCCAGGTATTGCACATTTGATGCATCTGAAAGTGTAATAAATGAGCTTTCCATTGCTGAAGCAAGGGGAGTGCAGCTTGGATCTCTCTTTTCAGCACAGAAATCTGGCACCTAACTTTATTCTGATTTGGATACTTTGAGAGATGATGATTCAAAGGTTCTTGTTCCTGGGTTAGGCATCAACCTGCCAACTTTTTTCCTTCCAAGGATCTTAGTCATGGCTGTCTGCTCTGCCTGGTGGAGCAGTGACTCACGCTCCTTCACTCCGGTTGTGACTGTGCTGTTGTTGGGCTTTTTAAGCCAGCGTGGTGAGTGCTTTCCATATACATGTTTCTGTTATCAGTGCAAATAAGGTGTCTGCAGGGATTGGAGGTGACTGCTCCATAGACAAGATACGAAGAATGTCATGCTGAATATTACACTTCCTCTACCAGGTGCCAACTTCTAGGCACTCTGGAAGCAGATTGTGCTTCCCAAGGTCCCTTGTGCTCAGTGGTGTTTGTTTGGCACATGACCCTTTGATACACAGCAGTAGCTAAGCCAAAAACTTATAGAAATAAACAAGTTTTAATTGTGTTAAATACTAGGAACAGACCAGGCCACAGCAAGAGCAGTAAGAGTAGGAGAAGGAAATGACAGTGAGAAATGGTCTAACTCTACCTGAAAGAACACTGCAGGTTTGGGGGCAGTGCTGGGCAGGAGGAGGGACTGCAGGAGGGAGTGCAAGGAATCGTTTATTTGCAGCTCTGGGACAGATTTCTTGTGTAAACCAACACATTATCTTCCTCTTATCTGGAGAGAAGGAAGCTGCAAGGAGGAAAGACCTAAACAATAGGTGAAGTCAACAGAATATCAAACTGTGGGTGTGTGGTTTCCATAATCCTTTTCTAATCTGGGGGAAAGTTAAGGAATTTGATAATTAATCAAATGATATCTTGAATCTTCATAAAGTGCCATTTGGAATAAAAAACAACTGCTGTTTCTTCCAGATCTTTCAGCATGTGTCAGTTGTCTCTGGAGGCATTTTACTTTGGGCAGTTGGGAGTTATTACAGGGATATATGTTGTGAAGGGGAGAGCTGTGAGAAGATAATCCAGTGTTAAAAGCACCTATAATGTTGTTGAATTTGTATTTATATTATTGGAATAACTTCCAGGTTCTCCTGAGCAGCATCTAAACTGAAAAATGATTGGATTTGAGTTATGCTTCCAGACCAGGAATGCTGCTATGTATTTCCAGTTATACAACGTTGAGTCTAATTCCCAGCACCGTAATCTCTATTTGATCCAATTTTAGCTTTGATTTTTATTTTATTTGCCTTTCTGTGAAGAAAAAATGCAGCAGACACCGAATACAACTGAACTGTAGAGAATTAGGTCATCGATGTGAGTTGTAGTGATAAATACACACAGAATATTCTGTAAGTGTTGGACACATCCACCTTTGTCACTAGAGCTATAGCCCAGCCCTGGTGGAGGCAGAAAGGGGCTGGCAGTGATAAACCCAAAGTCACTGTCAAAGAGTGGGCATTTAGAATTTATCTCATATCTTGGGCTAGTTTCCCTTGGAGGGTTCCTCTATGAAGATGGACATGTTCCTAGCCCTGGCTTTGACTCACTTTGTGTGCAGAGTGGGAAGAAACCCAACATTTTGAGAGTGTTTTGGAGGGGATTGTGAGGCCGGATTACATTTGTCCCCATGTAGGTACAGCTCTGGAGCTGCCATTCATGCCCAAAACTGGGACGGAGCCAGTCCTGCTGCATCCCACGTGTGGTTTTACTGGAACACGTTGGCGCCCAGGAGTGGAGCCATGCACTAAGAACCCACAGCCAGCAGCAGCACACTTCTCAGGGCCCAGTCTGGGGATTTCCTCTCACTGCAGTGTCAAACTCAGTCCTGCTTTAAGTTTTTTGCTTCAAAGGTTGTGTCAGCTCTTGTGCTGAGTGGGTGTTTTACAAGGCTCTGTTGACATGATAGCCAGACCTTTGTGGTGTGATTATTTACCCACTTTCTTGAACTTTTCACAAGTTGGCCTTTACTCTGTGACCCCTGCAGGTGGAACTACATGCTAATCCACTTATGTGGTCTTCTTGCTCTCAAGTGTGTGGGAAGAGAGGCTCTGATAAGTGCTTGAATAAACTCCCTTTGGCTAAAACAGAGAAGGAAAGGTTATCGTGGGTTGTATTTGTGTCTAAGCTCAAGCCTCTTGTATGTAAATAAATCAACTACCTCAATGGAAGTAACTTGAAGGAAAGTTTTTTTTAAAAAAACCCTTACACCTTTGAAAGAAATCAACCAGGAAACAAAAACATGGCCCAACAATGGGCAGTATCTGGGAGTTGCCTCTTTACACAGCTCAATGTCAGCTTCAGAGCCTCCCACATTTCCAACTGTCTTGGCCCCATGGCTGGCCTGGGAGCGGGGAAAAACAACGTGGGGATGCAGTGGGAAGATACTGGCAGTGTAGTTTGACGAAGATTTAGAAGGAGCGATATTTCCTTTATCATCTCATCTAAGCCACAGAAAGCATACAGGCACAAAAATGTTAAAGTTTTAGAGCTTTTTAAAAGGAAAACCAAAGAAATAAGACTGATAGAGGTGCCACAATGGCAGAAAATAAAATGCTAAGATAAGGAAATCTGTGGTGTTTTCTCATTCTGAACAAAGACAAGAACTAAGTCAACATATTGTCTGACAAAATCTGAATATGTCTTAGCTTAGGTCAGGACTGCTATCTGGCTTCTATCTTCCTTCAAAAAAGTGAGAGGGAAAATAATTACTTTTTAAAACGATTTCCTTTGTTGAATGAGAATTAACCCCTGGTTTTATCCAAGTGTTTTGTCATAACAAGAACCAAAGGGGTACAGGAATAACAAAAGATAGAGAAAGAAGCAATCTGCTGTGGTTTGCTCCCATTGATTTTTAGGCTGTAATGGCATTTTATGCAGACACTGATTTTCGTTTGCAGGCACAACTGGAATGTATACATGAGACTTCTAATATCAGAAGGCTGCTGTTTAATAACCAGCCTACTTCTCGAAGAGAGAGGGAGAAGAGCAAAGAGCCACCACTGCCAGCACTCCCCACGTGCCCATGTGTTGTCCCTCCCCTGGGGAAGGCACCCTTGGACCCCCTTGGAGATACCCAGGAAAGAGAGCTCCAGTCATCACTGAAGTCTGAAAACTTGGCTTGGGAGGAGGGCTGGCCCCATTGCCAGGACAACCAGCCCAATGGGTTTCAGTGCTGTTCAAGCAGCTTGGTTTCTTCAGCAACTGCAAAGACAAGTAACCCCTCTACAGTAAATAAATGTCAGAGGGCAGGCAGTGATGGGGCACAGAGGAGTCACCCCGCAGCTCCTGGCAGCCACAGCACATCCTGAGGACATTTCTCTCACCCAGCCACAGGCACCCAGCTGCTCTTCTTGCCTGGGGGTGACCATAGTGGCACACACAGATGTAAGGCTTGTGCCAGTCCTGACCGGGAGGGACTGAGCCAGAAGCAGAGGCTATCACTGTGTAAGCACTAAGTTTCTCTGCATGCAGGCTGGCAGAAGACCTGCCCTGATACATTGCTGAGGAGGGAGCCTGCTAAATCTGGAGAGGAGAGGAGAGGAGAGGAGAGGAGAGGAGAGGAGAGGAGAGGAGAGGAGAGGAGAGGAGAGGAGAGGAGAGGAGAGGAGAAGGTACATCTACAAATGGTTTGGAGGTCATCCGAGTGTGACCTGTGTGACTGACATAGGTTCCAAGGCTCGTGCTCATCTCAGCTTCGCATGTACACAAGCTAAGCTTGGCATCTCATTAGACGGGTGGGGAATTGAGGTAGTGTTTGTCAAACAAACAATTACACTTGTTATCTTTCTTCCACAAGTAAGCTTGAACTTTGGCTCTTTCTCACCATCCTGCTCTGAAACTGGAATTTCTGTTGTGATTGTCTATGGCTTAGATGTTGTGTATGTTGGTTAAATGGTGTCTGGGTGCATATCAGTCAATACAAACTGGAAGAAGCAGGAATAGATAGATGCACAAGGAATGGGCTGAAGGGAGAAAAGGAAATAGCTAACATAAACACAAACACATCTTATCTACCACATCTGTAAATTCTTCCTCACACAAAATAAGTGTGGTCAACAACCTTAGAGGCTGGAAGATTCCAACAACAATGAGAAATCTCATCCTGCAATCACACAGGAGAGCTTTTCAATGATTTTTAAATCCAGTGAGGATACAGGGGACTGGCTTATAGACATTGCAGAGGGACAGCCTCAGGGTTTGGATGATCACAGAGCTTTATTGTTTCACTATTGCAGGGTTTCGTATCATCGTCACCAGACTGTGGTTTATGGGGAAGACCTGCCATATTGCCCAGCCATGGGATACAGGCAGAGGTGGATCTGGAGCTATTAATTGCTGTGATTACTTATTTTCATGGCTCTCTCAAGTCTTCACTTTCCAATGTCATCTCAAAAGCAGTCTCAACAGAAGAAGTGAGGAGAAATTTTAAATTTTTCCAGAAAAAAAATCTTATATTTTCTTGGCATTAGTCTGGCAAGAATCAGTGTTTCACAGACAGAAGCGATGAGCTATATGCTGCTTTCCACCAGCAGGGAATTTGAAGTGCCAAACCATATCCAAGCTCCATCTCAGGCTTCAGAAATATTAATGCCTTTTATCTGCCTCTTCCAGTATAATTGCTTCTCTGCAGATGCCAAACCCTTGCTTTATTAGTTTTTCTATAACCTTAAATGTTTTCAAGGCTTTAGAAACTCCATATTTTATATTACACTGTTGTTTGCTTTTCTCATCTCCAACAGTATTTTGATTTGGTGTTTTTTTCTTTCAAGCATGGATCGTTTTTCTGAATCTCTCTTTCTAGGAACCTTACTCGTATTACTACTGATATTAATTGAATTTGACCTCAGGACTTCCAACAGAAATGCTAAGTGTAACAATGTTAAAATAGGACATGTCTGACTGCCTTGGTGATCACCTATAGATCACCTATTTCTCTTGGCTAGCTCTCAAAGGAAAAATCAGTTTCAGCAAAGCGGGTAGATATAGCAAGACCCAAGTCCTTACTTCAGCCTGGATCTTTGTTCTCTCCAATGGCATAATGATATTGCAGATGTTCACATACTTCACCCGCAGTCTACCACTTTTCCTCTGGATCAAACTGTGCGATCCTACAGTTAGAGACTTTGAAACAACAGGAATTCTGGCAAAACCCAGAGATGTTTTTCGGGTTGTGAATGGGGTCATCTGGAAAAGAGACCCGTGCTGTCTTCCTAGAGCTTAGAAATGGAAAGATCTAATAGCTATATCTGATAAACATTAGGTATAGTTTTACACCAGATGAGACTCTTTTACTGATGAGGAAGGGTCAATGGGATGACCAATGCTAGCCCAAAATGATTGCCCTTTTTTTGTAACCAACTTGCTAGCTCCAGTATGCCTCATAAAACAGAAATCTGGCTGAATTTCTCCTTCACATACCATCTTAAAAATGCTGAAGGCCAAGAATTTAATTAACATCTTGTGCAAAATTATCTCAATATTATTTTATCCTATTCTGTTTCCTGTGGGAGGAAAGAATGGCCATTCTTCCCATAGGCAGGAGACTGGATTAGAGGTACCTTCCAGACTAAGTCATACAGAGATCCTCAACAGTGTATTTCTCAGTTCTGTAATATAAATACAACAGAAAAATATCAATTGTTCCAAAAAGTTTTTATGTTTCAGCGTATTTCTTTTCTTTCTTTTCTTTTTGTTATGTTCAAGACCGAGACTTCCTCCTAGACACTTTTCTTACTATAAAACTGACTAATATGACCTAATCTCCTGCAAATATAGTTTAGATTGTTTTGTCTCCTCTGGGAAACTGCCTTCAAATGTTAACCAAAGAATCGCCTTAATCAGTAAGTGTATTAAGGTGGTAAAAACTTTAGACTTGCTGGCTCTGCTTTATCACCATGCTGAGATCAACAGCTTTTCAAATGGCTGGAGAATGTGCTCACCTGTTTGGGCTCTCATGTAAACACAGTGTTTAGATTGTCTTCAAAGGTTGCATCCTTGTCCTCACATCTCTCTGTCTCTGCCTGGATTTACCCATGTTCAAAGGAGCCAAATTCAGGCTGGAAGAGGTGCAGAGAAGAGATACCAGAATGACCAGAGGAACTGAGATGTGACCTGAAGAATTTTGTTTATTTACCTTAGGAATACCAAAGACTGGGAAGCGATAATGTAGACTTCAACAGATGGAGGGCAAAAGGAAAGATGGGAGGAAAAACACAATGTGGGGGTAGCAAAGAAGGAAAAGGAAGCTAATTAAGTGCAAGAAGTGTTGTTAAAAAAGTATCTTTGGTCCTCAGAAGTGTCAGAATACCTTAATGAGGTCTGATCATTTTAAGAGGGGAATGTGATGGCACTGCTGTACATGGTGTCACCTAGATCTGTTCTCTCCAAGAATCCTGCTTTGGGTCTTCTGGCACTACAGTAAACCTTTCTGCTAACGAAGCTGATTAGGATAAACTCTTTCAGATCATCCATTCTAAAAAACCTACTCTTCTTTCTTTCTTTTTCCTTCCAAGGCCATCATAATAATGCTTGATACTTTCTTTTGCTAAGGGAGAATATTCAAGTGCCGAGCAGGTAAATATCCACATGTCTAGGAGCAAAGATACCGAGTGAGCTATTTGCAGTCCATTTTTATCATCTGTGACCTCAGTATGCCTGGGAAACCCCTGACCTTGCTCAGAGTGCCACGTGGTCATAGCATTTTTGAGTTTGCAATCTTTATCTTTCTAAGTGAAAGGACTAGAGCAGGTGTCCATGTCCTTAAACATTTTGCTTGAAATATTCGAACTATTGGACATGTTATCTGGCCTTGATTTAAGCAGATAAGGAAGGACTGGATCTAAGTATTCATACACACACCTACCTCCATGGCAGTAAATCTGTGTGCCAGTGTCGCAGATCGAACTCTCCTCTAAGGTTTAGTTCCCTCTCAGCATTCTAGATCCATTTTATCAGCCAATACATGCCTGTGGAGGAAGTGCATTCTTAGCTAAGTGAGCCAACGTTCCCTAAAAAGCCTAATTTATTAGGAAACAATCAAGATAGATGTATCAGAATTTCTAATTGAACGTGCATCGTCAATAGCCTTTTAGTCTTCAGTGAAAAAATGTTTCACAACACCACCAACTTCCCTGTAATGTTCCTGAGGTTAATAAATGCAAATAACTCGTCTGTGTCTCAGCCAGTTACTGACGCACGACAGGACTAAGCTCTGAGTGCATGTCACTGAATGTAAACGAAAACACAACAGTCTTCCCATCAGTTAAGCATGTGGGTGAATGCAACTCCCATTGTCTCACTCTATTTTCTACCAGTGGTGTTTCCTCTTCTCCCCTGCCCCCCATTCTTCAACATTCACTTAGCAGGGAGGAATACTAGTTAAACAAGTTTGGACACAAAATTTAGGCTGTAAAGAAATACTATATATGAGCAAAGAGCCAAGAAATAAGAAGTACTGAAACCTATGAAAGAGAAAGGCAGCCAGTATTAACTCCTTTGTTAGAAGGATTCATGTGTTGACTCTTCTAATACAAATGTCTTCTTCAGTATTAGTGTCATTTTAAGCTGTGCACATAGCTGGGGCACTTCCTTGGTGCTCTGGTAAGGAAGACAACCACAGTATTTTACGCTAGGAAGACTCAGGTACTGTCTTGCTCTAGTTCCATGCATCAGACTATAAGTGACCAAGTTATATACTGAACAATTCATTCCAACATCCAGGCTCATTTTCCAGAAAAACAGCACCAGAAAGAAAGAAACACACTAAAAGCAAAAGAAAACCAAAACAGACAATAACAAAGAAACCCAACTTCATCCCAAAGCAGAAAGCTAATTTTCATATAACTGACAATGTTACATGAAATATGTATGTTTCATGTGTCAAAACGTATCAACCATGACGATCCCATATGCCTTATGGGACTGTCTCCTCTTCACAAAATAATCGTATTGGTTCAAAGCTGGATGTTTGCTGACAGCAGAACAAGCATATCTGGAAAGGGTGCAGGTAACATCAGGGATTGGGTGATGTCTACACTAGAATGGCTTAAATAAAATGCTGTTTTGAAACTTCTGTAGAACAGGGTGGCATGGAATTAGCTATCTTAATTCTTTAAGCTACAACATCTAAACATAAAATCATTCATTCTGGACACGAACCACGAATTTTTAATTGAAAATTTACACTCAAGTATTACTGTTTTGAATGAATCTAATTTCTCCATACTGCAGTAGTTCCATTTTGAAGCGCTTCTGCCCAGCTGGTTTTTCAGATGGGTGTGTCATTATGTAATCATCCTCTGCTGTAACACAACAGGATTCAAGGTATTATGTCTCAGGACATTGGAAATCCCATGCATTATTGCAATATCCTTTCTTGATGGGCACAGAATGTGCTCAGCACAGTTCTGCTTTCTTTCAGCTCGCAGCACGCTCACAAGCTATTTAAAAAATGCTGCTAGGGTGTTTGTTTCAATTTTTGGAGTATCAGATCAATCTGCTTGGAATCAGATGGAATAAAGGAAAGAAGTTGCCTTGGATATTTCCCTGTCCTCCTGGCACTGTACCGAGCTATGGAGGAAAATGATCCTGAACGTCAGTAAGGCAGAAACTTGGATAAAAATTAAGGCATCTAATGATCAGATTCCTCAATCAGTGTGGATCCTCTCCTGTTCATAGTTTAAAGATACAGTGTATTTTAACCACATACCTCAGGCTGCTATGATGTGAAAAATACACCTACTTATGCTGGTGTGAGAGGCTGGTGTGTCAAGCATATATCAGAATATGAGTACAAATGTATCTCTGTACCCATTTCTTGGTTTTGAAGTAGATATTCCATACACTTTGGGGCTTGATACCGCTTTTAACCTCTTACTGCCTACCAGGACTCAGCAACAAATCTGTACAACCTATTTACAAGGTCCTAAAAGCAGTTTAATTTGCTGAGAGCTGCATAGAGCAGTCCTGGAGACTTCCTCATCACAGACCTATTTCTGGTATTCAGTTTGTACAACTGTTTGTAAAAGAAAGACCAGAGACAAGAGAAACCCAAGTAAGTTTCTGGATGAGTGCCATTAGGAGATGCGACCCTGAGATGTGGTTATGGGCATGGTGGGGATGGGTTGACGATGGGACTTGGTGATCTTAGTGGTCTTTTCCCACCTTAATGATTCTTTGTTTCTATGACTGTACTCAAAGTTCTTAAGTTTGAAAGCCTTAGTGCTTTCTGAAAATAAATTACCAGCCCAGAAGAGTGGTGAGGTGGAATTACAACCCAAAACTGTAATTCTGAAATCCTCATGCTTGATTGTTGCCTAACCCTAACTTGTTTAATCACTGCAGGCTTTCATTGAGATAGGAGAAGTCAGGCACCTGGGAGACCCCAAGGATCCTCGGTGTTGGCAGATCAGAGTGGTTTGATTAAAATCAGTGTGTCATCAGGAAACAGCATCGCTTTGGCTCCAGGAGCAGGTGCCCTGGGAGCATGTTAAAGGAATGCAGGTGTTTCTGCTGCTACTGTGTTAATGGCATGGCCTCGTGGAACAGGGAGTTGCCTTCATGTCCGTTTCACCCATCTGGGGTTCTGGTCCTTTCACTGGGCTTCTGGGGCTAGATATTGCTGGAAGGAGATCTGTTGGTCTGAGAGGATGGGCTGGAGGTGTGGATGCTCAGAGAAACATCAGCTAGAGGGAAAGAGCCTCTGGGCTGGAAAGGTCTGGTTGTGGGAGGGAAGAAAGCCAAGGGAGTGGCAAGGTTTGTGGCAACTGGGGTGTGTGTTGTGGGTATTAATATGGCTGATGGAGTTCCTGGTTAAAGGACTTTCCAACTAATTATGGATTATTTTGGGGAGAAGGGTGCCTGCTTTCTCCTCTGCTTGAGGGGAATCTGAATGCACTCATAGGCTTTATAGAGAAGGAGATGTGGTGGAGCTAAAAGAAATGACGGGTTTGGGGATTCATGGAGTTCAATGACAATTCATGTCTTTTCTATTAAACAAGTGAGGGCTAAAATAATCAACCTCTGCTCTCCTCTTTATAAAAGCAGTGTAAAATCACTCATTTCTATTACAAGGAGTTTCAAAATCTAGTGATGAGAAGAGCTGTAGAAGATCTGCATGTTGGTAATAATGGCGCCTATATCATCCATATCCTTTTGAATGGCTCTTTTTCTTTTTTCCTTTTACAATCTGAAAGTATTTGGCTACATTTTTGCTATAGTGTCTCTATAATGTTGTTTGTTTTGTTACATGGAGAAGTATTACTACACACTGTATACTGCAGTGGATCTTAATTTTTTTCCCCCTTTTACTCTTAGAACTGTGTAATTTAACAAGTGATTTTATGGTGTTATTACTTAATGTGAGTTTGCTTTTGCCCATGTGAGAAGTCCCACTGGCTTGGATAAGCCATTTCTGAGGGTATCTGTAACCTACAGGAATAGATACTACATAAAGGAAAGCATTTGTGGAGGCATTTCCCTTCCTAATGTATTAGGCATGGTGAGCAGCCTGGCTTTTGTCCTGTTGATAAGATAAACCCAAGGATAATTCCATTAGAGATCACATAACAGCACGGTATGTTAGCATGTAAAGTCACCTGAATGGAAGTTGGACTGAACTGGAAGCTTTCCTTTCTCCTTTATGGTAGTCAAAGCCTGTATTTCAAAAACTGCTGATGAGAGTGAGGGACTCAGTTCAGCATGTCTGAAAATAGTATTGTACTCATCTGTAGGCTTTGTCTTACTCAATTAAAAATGACTCCTTGGTTTCTACTGGCCGTGCCTCTGGAATGTTTCCCAAGAGGCAACTCATTATATTCTCACACCTCTGCCTTCCCCACTCATTAAGCTTTGGTTATGGCACCCTCCCAGATTTTAGTTCTTTTGTAGCCGATTTCTTCCCTTTCCTTAGTTATATCTGTTGTTAGGACTTTCAGGGTACTCACCTAAGGTTTTGCATTTACTGAGTGTTTCCGTTGCTTGAAGACAAGCTGAAGGTCTTTGGTCAGGGAGGAGGCAGCTGTGGGTGAGGCTGGCCTGCTGTCTCACAGCCTTGGGTGCTAATTTGGCACCAGGCTCATCTGCCCTTGGAAAGCTGAGTTGCTCTGGGCCATATTTAGCAGCAGAACTGCAGGAATTAAGTATCTTGGGCTACAAATGCAGTTGTTCACCTCATTTTAGTGATTCCAAAGCGAATCGGTATTTCAGCTGAGAATTTCAACGGGTTGACATAGCTGATAAGAAACATCTCACCTCTATCTGATCCTACTTTGGACTCCTTAATCTTTTTCTTCTTGTTTTGATCTTTACTCTAGATGGAGCTTTATGTTTGAGAAGCATCATATTCACGTGTATTCTCAGTGACTGGAACTTCTAGTGTGTAGATCAACTACAGTAGATAAAAAAGCTGACTGTCTTGCAAACAGTCTTGAAAACACCTTTATTAATTCAATGGATGGGGACTTGTGCATTTTGCACTTACGGTGGTTTTCCAGCTGCTCAGTTTGGAGGAGGTCAATGAGTTAACTTTCAGCCCCCTACTTTGGGGTATGATAGTCCAGGGGAAAATAGCTCAGCAGAAGTGATCTTGCTGCACTTATCACCTCTGAGATGACCACACACCTGAAATCAGAAATGCTAAGGTTGGGGAGAAATGGGATCAGGTACCTTTACTTGCAGTTGGGTTAACACAGGCCTTTAATGTGATGATGTAATGCATAAGAAGTTCCTTTAGAAACATGGTGGAGCTTTCCCTTCAGAGAATGCCACCCCTGCAAAACAAAAATATTTCGTGGGAATATGTCTAGTTTGGTAAAAACCTTGATGGAGTATTTCTCTAATGATTCAAAGTGAAGATAGATTAATTTGTTTCCACTTTCCATTTTATTTCCTCTTACTTTAAATTCTCTTTTGTACCAACAGTTAATATTCGAATAGCGAGCAAAACCCTTCAAATATTAGAGACATTTTCAATACACCTATTCTAATGCTACTTTTCTAAGGTGATGAATCCAAAATTCTTAGAACTCCCATTCCATGAACCCTTTAAAAAAGTGTGCTCTTGGCTGTGAGATCCCAACTCAACAGATGTGAGCTTCTTCCTGTCCTCCTGAATGGCAGCAACAAACCTCCCAGCGATGCAGAAAAGGCACAAAACTGATAAAGAAGAACAACACAACCAGGAATAAGGATGTATAAAAGATTATCTCCTCTTCCCATGGGCTGAATCTCACCCTTGCCCTGAAGGGATCCGTAGGGTTGGAAGTGGAGTACACTTCTTGTCTCTGTTGCCTGACTCACACCAGCTGTTGGATGGAAGCCATTAGGATGAGGCAAGCAAGTATCAGAAACAATTGGTTTCGTCTCTGCAATTTGCATAGCTTGTGCCTTCATTAATATGATCTCTGTTTTCCAAGCAGTTCTTGATATCCCTTCCTTTTAGACATTCTCCCACCTTGCACGCAGTGCAATAATACATTTCTCACAGGTGGAGAATCCTGCCTTTTTTTTTTCGTGGACTGCTTGACCAATCAGTGGTGTAAGTTAATGGTAAAGGTTGTTCCATATCACCTGCAGGTCAGTTAACCACAAAGGAAGCAGTCTTACTCATTATCACTTTGTCCTTTAATCAAGGCTGAAACTTTAAGCCCTGCCATTCATATTTAAATTAATGCTTTGTGTTTAATTTTGTTCACCTGTGCAGGAGAAGGTAATTCCACCTCCTGCAGGAGCCAGCTGCCTGTCTTTGCCCTGCTTGGTCTGTTGGCTTATAGCAGTCATAGAATGGCCTGGGTTGAAAAGGATCATAATGATCATCTAGTTTCAACCCCCTGCTATGTGCAGGGTCACCAACCACCAGACAGTCCCTTCTGTCTTTCTGATTCTGCTCATCTGAAGGGTACGACGTGGCTGTGGAGCTATATTGATCACAGTAATTATGTGTTGCTGATGGATGGCTGGGTGCTTTAGGTCATCTTCATCAGACCTTGGAGACCAACTAGTTTTTCCTTTTTTCTCTCTGGTTGCATGCGTTGCTGCTATCTGGTTGCCTGGTGTTTGTCTGCTGCTGAGATGATGCTGTTATAGAGGAAGAGTGAGGAGGCCGTTTCTGCCAGTCAGCAACTACAGATATGTAGTCCCTCGCTTCCATTTTGTGGGAATGCACCAACAATCCTTATCATGGCCATGTAATGCATGTTGGCACACCCCTTGCCATTCCTAGGTGTGGAGCAGGTTCATGACACTTGCCCCACACTACCCAGTGTGGTGTCACCTCCTTATTCTATAGCTGTCACTCCTCTTCTTGGAATGGGTTTTCTGGTCTTTAGCTTCTGCTAGTTGGCAATGGGAATGGTAAATGAGCAATTGTTTTGTCTACTGAGTCGGTTTTGAATGTGTGTGCCAGGTGCCAATATTAGTTAGCACTGCTATCACAGAAGATACAGATTAAGAAATAGTTTACTAATCTTGTTCTTAAATAAGCACACCAAACACCTCTACTTCATTGCCATAGCTGTGTTTGTGTTTGCTAAGGGCCATATCCAACATGTGATAAAACCACTGGTGTAACCAGGTGGAAAACACAGCTATCTCTAGCAAGTTTCAGGGTTGTTTACTGTGTTGTCAGAGCATTGAAGCTATCCTAATTTTTATTAGTGTTATTAATTGGATTGACAGAATGCTCAGTAAGTGGAGCTCATAATAGTTTGGAGGTGATTTTCCAAAGTAAAAAGTGACTTGGATAGCTGCTATGGTATTGGTAGCTCTGCTGGCTTTGAGGAAGCAGCCTTCAGGGTTTGAGTTTGATCTTCAACCTCCAGAAATTGCAGGTCAAACTGCTGTGCTATTCAGCTGCACATCTACCAAGCAGGCAAAATGAAGGCCTGCCCCAGGCAAAGTTCTCTCCTTTGACTGTACTCATCTCCTCACTGATCACCCCCTGGATGCTGACTGTGCTCTGACTTATTTATTTCTTTCTCTCCTCAAATACAGCAAATGCATTAGGAAAGAACATTCCCATGGTCAGAAACTGAGTGCATCCCAGGAGCGATACCTCCAGTATAGTTTTACTTTTAGTCATCTTGAGTTACACAGAGAAAATGCCACAGCTGGTGACTCCACAGCATTACAACACGCACTTAATCCTAATAAGGAGGGAGAGGCTGTGGCTAACAGGTTGTTTTTCATCTCGTTTTGTTTCTAAACAAGCTGTTAACCAGTTCTGAATCACGAGTTTGGAAGAGATCTGGGTGCTTTTGTCAGGCACTGTTTGCAGGAAGGTGTTCTTTTCCACCTGGCGAGCCAGTGGTCCACAGATCCCAGGGTTATCCATAACCAAAACCATGCTGTCTCATGTTAAAAATTCCATATTCACAACTCACGCTGGGATTGTCAGATTGATTCAGCTTATGTTAAATCTAAACAGGCTTCAGAAGGATCTCAGTGTGTGTGAGCTGTGTGCTGTGCCATGCAGAGAACTGAAGGCTGGCATTTGGTGTTTTCGTGGTTGGCTGTCTGAGCCCACAGTTTTTGGGCAGCCCACCAAGGAACGCTTTCTTAATTTGTTTACCTTTTTAATTTGCAGAACCTACATTGTGCCAAGACAATACGCTTGTTTCCAAGACAATGCTTTTGTTTCCAAAGGCACAGTATTTGGGCATCCTTCCAGGGGCTAAACTAGAAATCTCTGAGAGAACCTGCTGCATCAGGTGATTAAAGAGAGAAATCTGATTTGACCTAACTGTGTTTCAAATGCTGTCCCACACGCTTCTCACTCCTGATACAACACATGGCGACTCAGGCTGGGTAGTGCATTACTTAGCAAGGAGCCTCACTAATTGAGAACAGTGTATGCATGTGATAGAAAAGAGAGGGTGGAATGGAGAGCAGTGAGGCAGCTGGCTGACCACTATGTACCATGCTGTGCTTTAGCTGCTGTGCTCCTGAGTGCCCATAGGGTATGCCTGGGGAAGGCTGCTCAACTTGGTGAAGCACAGAAGGTCCTCAGTTAAGTCGTCGCTGTCATTAAGCCATTGCTTGTTAAATTCCTCCTCTGGGGGTGGCTTTGCTTTTATGACCTGTCTTGTCTTTGTGTGTCCTGTTCGGTGTTTAGAAACCGAAGTTTAACCCCTCTTGTGCCCTTTGCTTTCGTGCATCTCCTGAGCTGAGACTCCGGTGTGAAGAAGGGAGAGAAGGAACAGGAGGAAAGGATGGGTGTGGATGTTGGATGTGAAGGGAGACCGGTGTGCTGGGAACTGCTTGTGCGGCAGAAACGGAGGTGAGGCGGCCAGGCAGTGGTTCTGCGGGGAGAGGCATGGGGTGATGTGGGGTCAGATGTTCTGGCAGGTGCGCGAGGAGTTGGAAGGCTGAAGGTGGATAGGTAGGGGCAGAATGCGTGTGAGAGGGGAAGCGGGTCTGGGCAGGAGAGGGCAGGGGGTATTTAGGAGGGGAAGTGGGCAGGGGTCTGGGGCAGTTCGGGCGGGCCGGCGTTCCCGAGGAAGTGGGCGAGGGGTTGGGCGTGCAGAGGGGAAGTGGGCACAGGCTTGGGCGAGCGGCCACGGGGTGCCTGAGCGGCTCCCGGGGGCGGGAGGGGCCGCATCGCCCGCAGCCCCGCCCGGAGCGTGGGGCAGCCCCGGGGCCGCGGTTCCTGGCAGGGGGGCGGGCGGCGGGAGGGAGGCGGCTCCGATAAAGGGCCCGCAGCGGGCGGCGCGGGCAGAGCGGAGCGGCTTCGGCAGCGGCGGCGATGGGGATGCTCAGCCTGCCGGGCTTTCTCTCCTGTGGGAAGAAGAAGGTGGGGATGGGGCATGGGGCAGGTGGGCTGTGCGGGTACTCGGGTAGGTATAGGGACGCCTGGACAGGTGTGGGGGGAGGAACATAGGCAGGTTACCAATGCACCTGAGCAGGTAGGGTATGGAAGTGCTCCGGGTGGGCATAGGGGCACTTGGGTAAATAAGATATGGCTACCTGGGAGCACTGGGCAGGTGAGGTATGGTGTACCTAGGTAGGCATCAAAGCATCTATCCAGATGGGATGCAGGTAAATACGGGAGTATGGGGGGGATCTAAATAGGTGGGCAAAAGGGGATGAGCTCAGTACTTAGGCAAGTATGGGTATATCTGGGCATGTACAGTGGCAGAGCAGGGGGTCCCTGGAGGTGCTGCCCCCAGGAGCTGGCAGCAGAGGGGCTAAGGAAGGAGGAGCAGGATACAACTGGCTTTGAAGAATCTTTGGGCTCCCTGGGAGGACCCTAACAGGTTCATGCTGTCTGGTCAAGGACCAGTTGTACTGGTCACCCCACCTGGCTCTGCCCACCCTGTCTGACTGCCCTGCCCAGAGATGTCCGGATGACGCTGCGGACAGATAAGTGAGGATACGACTGTCCTGCTGGGGTGATCCTGAGCCTTCCCTCTTCTCTTCCAAGGACTTCAGTCTGTCAAATGAAAAAGATGCTCACGCCAGTGACAACGATGAGAACTCAGATCGTGGCAACTGGTCGAACAAAGCTGACTACCTTCTCTCCATGGTGGGCTACGCCGTGGGCCTGGGCAACGTCTGGCGTTTTCCATATCTCACCTACCAGAATGGCGGAGGTACCTGTACTGAATGGCAGTTCTGGGTGGGCACACCTTGCTATCTCCAAGAGCCACGAAGGCCGGCCCTGAGGCTGGATGTGTTTTGTCAAAGCTGGATGTGAGCATCTCTTTGAGAACTGGGATGATGCCCACTGGTAGAAATGGGAAGAGCAGGAAGAAGCATCTCTGTGCTTTTTGATTACTGGCTGAGGAGAGGGATATGATTTAGTTTTAACTGCAGGCTTCCATCTGAGTATTGCAAAACTCTTCTGACTTTCTCATCACTCACTTGCACTTCTTTATCAGTGTGCCAATATCAGCTGATAACCTAAATAGCTGTTCTCCCTCCTCAGTGTTTACCACTTTGATATGTTTATGGAGTGCAGTTGAGTGCTGTCTGTCTTTGTTTTGCCCGGGCAAATGAGCTAAGCTGGAATAATTATCCAAGCTCAGTAATAATCCCCATCAGATTCTACAGGAGTGTGAGGCAGAAAGCCTCTACCTGCTTACAATACGAACAACTGGCAAAGCCAAATGGAGGCTCTAGATTCCCAGGCTGCTCTTTCAGAGCTCTGCCTACCCAACAAGCAACCACTGGTAATTAGGAAGAGTGCAAATGCCTAGTATCTGCAGTGTGCTTACTTTTGTGTACTTATTTACTCTGCCCAGCAGTCATTTTGAGTCAAATTTTGGACTCTAAATGCAACACAGTTCATCCAACTGCATGTGGAACACAAGATGGCATTCTTAGTACAGAAGTTTTATTGGCTTGAGTTATTGGCCAGATTGCCTTACTTATGGCTCTTGAACAAAACTGTGAAAACAAAAAAAAGTCAGGATATCAGCCTATCTATTAGGTGGTTTGTATCTGCTGCAGCAGAAAGCTTAGCATTTAAAGCACGATTGTGTTGCTTCTTGTATCCTTTGCCCCAGCTAATTCAAGGGGGCTATTCGCATCCTTAAATTGCAGCAGGTATTTGCAGTTCCTTGTAGAACTGGGTCCTCAGTGGCTTTTAAGTCAGGCAGCACAGAGGGTGGATTTCTGTCTGGTTACACACGTGGATATCGGGTTGTGTTCAGGAAAGCTGTGTTCTCTTTCCTTATTCTTCATGTGTGCACAAAAGAAGTGCCAATCCCTTTCACAGAGCAGGGTTCTCATTGATGTCAGGTTAATGTGCATTCTAAAATGGGCTCACACAAGGGCCATGCTGGGATCCTGTTTGACATAGGTGTCAGCCAACCGTATAGAATAATTGTCATGCTTTGACATCCTGTAGCTACTCTGATGGTGCAGCTGCAACTTGTGGCTAAGGATGTGCAGAAATGCTGCTGTCCATGCTTAAACTAAAAGAAATAGAAAGCAGACCAAGCCTACAGCTGAGCAGCGTTCTGTTTCTCTGAGAACAGTATCTTCAGTAGTCTTTGCAAAATCCCTTTAGCTCAGTAAGAGGAATAACCCCATGTAAATCAATTCTGGTAACCCACGTCGCTTCTTCATAGGTACTACTTAGTCTTACAGAAAACAAGTTCTACGTATAAAACTCTATATTCTGCAAAAAAAAGCCACAGCAGGTATTTGAGACGTGGCAAAATGGTCATATAAAATGCAGTGAATACTGAAAGATTCATTGTTTTCTGCTTTTTTTTTTCGTTCTCTGCTCAGGTGCTTTCCTAATCCCATACACCTTGATGTTGGCATTAGCTGGCTTGCCTTTATTTTTCATGGAATGTTCCCTTGGGCAGTTTGCCAGCCTAGGGCCCATTTCCATCTGGAGAATATTACCATTGTTTCAAGGTTGGTACTGTTAAATTTCCTCGTTTTATTAATGAACAGATGCAGACTGACAATTTCCTCATAGAATTATTAACTATGAGAAGCTTTTTCTGTTTGATGTGTGGGGAATGCTTCTACTGGAACTGGGTTAGTGTTACATTCCGAGATATGTCTTCCTTATTAACAAACTGATAAACAGATATGAGTAATGATTCTCCATGAAGTTTCTAACTATGTGAGGCTTTATCAGTGATTCCTGCTAACTATAGCTATCTGGAGAGAAGAAAATCACCACATTTGCTTCGTGATGGGAAAACCCCACTTGCATACCTGCCACTGTACATAAGAGATTGTGGATCAAACTTCACCTTATCGCTCTTTCTTTACGCTATGTATCCCAAACAACTTGCAGGACAGTTCCATGTTGATGGTGCTCGTTCTGTGTTTGGTCACCAGAGTTGGTGCAGGCATATAGAGTTGGTTGATGTGTGCAGTCAACCAGGTCGTTGCACTTCCAAGGGGTAGGAAATTGATCCAGTGGATCCAATAGGTTAGGCTCCAGCTTCATAAGGTGAAGTGCCTCCCATGGTAAGAGGGATTGTTGTATTCTGTAGTGGTAGTTTGCCTTTCTATGTGAGAGTTTGGATTTTACACGAAGACTTATGTGTTTGGAAACAACCAACCACGTGCTTTACCCATTTATATCCACTCAGATTATGTGCATGTGGGTGTAAAGGGCTACGTAATTGGTCTTGTTTGTCCTCTTTATCTACTTGAGAAATTAATACAGGAACAAATAATGTTTTCTTTTTTTCTTTTGTGATTACAATAAATACTGCAGTCACCACCTTCTACAAAACAAAAGAGATTACAGACTGGCTGGTTGACTTACCCTTTTTGCCAGTCTCTACTGGGCAGCACATCCAATATTTCAAGAGAAGAACAGTGTGTTTATCTTCAAAGAAAAAGTCTATAGACACAGCAAATGCTTTGTGTGTCTGTGAAGATTTAATTTAAATATACTCCCTGAATGATTAGGAACTGTTTGGCAGATTTTCTCCAACTCACAGAACAAAGTTCATTTTAGCAAAGGAGAATACCAGTATTAATGGCAGACCTTTGCCATTTTCTGCTATTTCTCATTTAATTGGCAAAACTAGTAATTACAAAGGTGTGTTTAAGGTGATCTGTGCTAAGTTTTGTATAGTTTCCTCTATTTTACTAAGAAATCAAAGCTTCCCACTGGGCTAGGAGAGGAAAAAATTTCTTCCTTAGACTTGCTAACTAGCCCAATTATTTCTATGGGTCTAAGTTGAACCAAAAAGCATGTCTGGGATGGTCAGTTTGGATCACACCCTTCATTTCATGGACTTACTCTTTCTGTCTGGTGGCTGTTTGCAGTTATTAAAAGTAGTCTTTGTCTCAAGAAGCTGAAGAACTGGAGGTTCTTCAGTTTTTCAGCCTGAGTTTGGAGTAATTAAGGCTCTGCATCTTTCTCTTTCTTAGGAGTGGGCATCACGATGGTCATCATCTCAACGTTTGTGGCGATCTATTACAACGTCATCATTGCTTATGCACTCTACTACTTGTTTGCCTCATTTCAAAAAGTGCTTCCATGGTCAGATTGCTTTTCCTGGGCAGATGAGTTGTGCAGCAAAACACGCCTAGGTACTGTACTCAACAGCCGTGGCTCAATATTACTCTCTTGAAAAAGTGTGCTTTGTACTGTGTGCTGGGAGAGATTACAGGAGCAAGATGGCAGCCATGGCTTGAGGAAACAATTCCTGGATTTTGATTCTAAACACACGAGCATAATGCTTATCATCTTCTCTTTCACCACTGTTCAAATCTCTTCCTTTTTTTTCCCCTCACCTTTAAACTCTAATGTTCCTGGGAACTGCACGTACTAGAAGAAATACTGCATTCCCATTTCACCTGGCCTAATGGCAAAGCAAAGACCTCTCTTACAGGAAACAAAAGTATTCCTATAGCTTTTATCAGGGCTGCTTTCATTATGCTTTGCCTCCCTGTAGCTACGGTAATGCTGAACACCAATAAGGCATTGATTTCATAGTTTATTAACTGTTTAGAACATATCTCAATGCTATTATTCTTGATGTTTGGCAGTGCGTGTACTGCCAAACACCTCCCCAGCTTTCTTATCAGAGTAGTTTAAGGCAAAAGGTGAAGCTGATGTGACAATTATTAGTTATTAGCCCAGCTGGAAACAAGTTGCCATGTAACCTCTGACACTGTTAAAACAGGGAGAGGATAATGCTGGGCTGTGCTATTTAAAAATGTGAATGTAATTGTAACACAACTGTATATTCGAAAATATCTCATAAGATTCATAGGCTTTGTAAGAATGATGTTGAGACTCTTCATTTAGCAAAAAATTTGCTGCTTGCTTATGAGCAGAAAAACGTTTTAACCTTGAGTTTCTATGTGCTGGGGGAATACAAAATTCACCTGACGATATTGTCTTGCATAACCTTCCACCAGATTTTATGGTAAATGCTGGTACAGGGCTTTTGAATATTGAGAGCAGGTTCTATTTGCTGTGTGTGCTAGCTGAAGCTATAACTGTTTAGAAAACATATTTACCATCGTAGGCTGGCTTCATTTTTTCAATCACTGCTAGTCTCTTTTTTTTTTCCTTGCTGTTTTTCTTTCAGTAAAGGACTGCAATGCGACGTTAGATGGACAAATCATTCATGCAAACTACTCGTTCATCACAAGCAACAACCTCACATGTATCAATGACACCATCAACTATAAACCAGTGCAGTTTCCCAGTGAACAGTACTGGAAGTAAGTAAGAAACAATCCCATCAATGGGGATGAGCATGGAGATCTGTGCAGGAGGAACTTAAATTCTCATTGATGAGTGTGGGCCCTTAAAAATTGTATGGAAGCAAATGAGCAAACATGTAGCAAGCTGGAAAATAATCCTGCTAAAGAAACCCTCTCTTGAATTCTGGGAGAGACTACACTGTGTCTTTGTATATGGTATCTTTTTTTTTTTTTCAGGCTTTATGCAGTAAAATATGCTCATCTTATTCATAATCAGAGCCTATTTTGAAATCTCCATTTCTTTAGCCGTGTGATTTCGACCTGCCTGAGAACTGATTCTTGTCATGGGCTCTTCTGCTGTTAGAATTTCATGGTTAACTTGAAGGCACGATGGGACTTATGGAGTCAGTCACGGAGCTGAGGGCTGGTGGATGTTAAAGAATGAAAAACATGCAATTACATATTGTGTTTTTCAGCTCCAATCATGCAGTTATAGCTGCTGCCTGCAGGATCTTGTAAATATATCATGGAATCCTTACGGTTGGAAAAGATGTCTAGGATCATTTAGTCCAACCATCAACCCATCCCCCCCACAGCCACTAGCCATGTCCCTCAGTGCCAGTACTTATAGGAAGCAGCTCTTTTTCCTTCAGGAAGGGGCTGAAGAGGAGCAAGTGCTTCTGTCACTGTTTTCACTGCGGTGTTTTGTGCTTCCAGTAAAGTGGCTCTTCAGCGCTCCAGTGGGCTGGACGAGACTGGCAACTTCGTGTGGTACCTGGCCCTCTGCCTGCTCCTGTCCTGGATGATTGTTGGAGCAGCCTTGTTTAAAGGCATAAAATCTTCTGGAAAGGTAAGCGAGGAAAAGCAGACAGCAGATTCTGGCCTGATCCTACCCAGCAGCAACCCCAGTGTCAGCTGGACTGGGGGGGAGGCCAGCACAAGGCAGGATGTGGTCCTAAACCACCATTCTCTGCTGGACTCACTATTGGCTCTGCTGCTGCTCCTTGGCTTCAGAACTGTTACATAAAATATGAGTAAGGTGCTGATTGCACAGCAGTTACTTAAGGCACTGCTCTCCTGGTTCCACCAGGGCTGCCCTGTGTTTGGAGACCATGCTGTCACGCAGGTGATCCAGGCTGGGTGCTGGCAGCCAGCTGGCTGGCTGTGATGAACGTGTGCATGTGACAGCACACGCACATATGCCGTGGTAACACCCAATAATTATTTGCACCTACAGACCAGTTGAGATGTTTGGACAATAAAGGTCAAGTCCTGCCAGCAGTTGTGCATGTACCTACCGGGTTGTGAAATCATGTTTGTACCCAAGATTTCTGAGCTGCCTGTAGGGAACAGGTCCATAGGTGCTTATTTGTAGACTCTGGCTCTGCTGAACTACCAGGCCTGCCGCATAGGGAGGATCCTCTCCAGACCTCAAGCTGTATTTCATTCCTCGCTGCCTGAGGCCCTTCTCTCTCTTCTCCATACCTCTTTCTTATCCCCTGTTGCATCTCCATTACTTATTCCTTCAATCTGTTATAAGGAACTTTCTCAGCCTTTCTGCACTCATTCTCTTTTTTTTCCCTGATTCCTCTCACTGTGCCTTTCCACAGTTCCACGCTGCCTGCCTTGCTTTGCTCAGTCTAATATCTCCTCCTATTCTCCTTTCTTTTTGAAGTTTTCTGTCTTCCGTCTCAGAACTTTGGAGTGGAGTATCTGTGCTTTCCCAGCATCATTTATAATGCCACATTGTTCCTCTAAAACTTGCATTCTTTGGGTTCCCTGCAAATGGCTCTTCTAACTGTCACTTCTCTTCTGTATGAAGGTAAGACTCTTTGAGGAGAAAGGTAAGAATCAGAACTATCTAGCTGGGCAGGAATAAGGAAGAGATGAAGAGTTGAGAGAATTGACTGTTGCAGGCAAAATTGGACAGAGGTCTTCAAAAACAGCAGACTCGCCGTGTGATGGTGCAGGGCTGTGGCTTGGTGAAACCAGCACCATTCTGTCGATTATCTGCCTGCGTAACACCGAAACCAAGATTCGAGAAACAATAGTATTGTTAAACACAGCCTGCATGATAATCACGCTGCTGCTGGCCTGGATCCCACCACACTAGAAGTTGTATAGACAAACAACTGGGATTTGTGTCTGGGAGAGCTGAAAAGTCCTTGTTCCCAGTAAAAAGAAAAGTTTCCAGCATGGGCTGTTTTGTTTTTTGGTCTCAACAGGAGATATTTCCATCCTGATAACCTAATTTTGGCTGACTTCAGGTCTCATTTGCTAGAAGCATTGCATAGTAAGATACCTCTGGGGGTAGTTGAGTCCAGGCCTTGCCACAGCAATAAATTATGCCAGAAAACGTTTCTGAAACTGATCAAGAGCTATCTGAAAAGTGGATATGTGGCTTGAGCCTTCTGCTGGAATGAAGCTCAAGAACTGGCTAAGCCAGATAATTAGTGTTTGACGTGTGCTTGCCTCCAGTCCCACTTCCCTGATTGTCAGCTCTTTGTACCAGCAGCTCTCAGCCTGGACCCTTGGCATTCCTCATGCATGGAGAGCTGTGCATCCCATCACTGCTAATGTGTGTCCCTGCTCTTCTTTCTGCAGGTTGTCTATTTTACTGCCCTCTTCCCATATGTCATCCTGCTCATCTTGTTGGTGCGAGGAGCCACCCTGGAAGGTGCTCTGGATGGCATTGAATATTACATTGGGAAACAGTCCAACATCACCAAGTTGATGGAGGCAGAGGTGAGAGGTGGTGTCAGGTCCGGAAGTATGACACATTTCTGTGGTTATATGGGCTTGGCATTTACAGAACAATTTATTTTTTATCCAGCCAAATGCTTCTTCACTTCCTGCCCTGAGTTCTGTATCAACAGCTAGTTTCTGGCTTTCCAGTAACCCCAGCTCTACGAGAGCTTCAAGCCCCTGTTCTAGCTGCTCTCAATCTGCTCCCTCCCTGCCACATCAGACAGCAGCAAATTCTATCACATTGCCTTTGAGCAGTTCTCCAGAGGCAAAGTTTCACCCTAGCAAAGCCTGCTGTGATGGCCCTTGGTGTGGGATCAAGCGTTGCTCTTGCACGATGCCCTCTTGCTTTGGTTGTAAGAATTTCAAGGAGAAATTCAGGCTGTGCATTGCCCAGTAAATCACCTCAGGAAATTGGGTGGGTAGGGAAGGGCGCTTTGTGCAAAGGAAGCCTGGATGATTTTTTGTTGCAGTTCAGTACATTAGTTCTGCTTGAAGAAAAGCAAATATTCGGTGTGCTTCATTTGTGGTGTCTTATGTGAGCATCGAGTATTAACTGAGGGGATGCAGCAGGGGCACAGCTTCCCACATAAGTCGTTTGGTTGGGTCATGGTGTGAAGAACAAAAGTTAGTGAGCACATGGAAGCTCATTTCTGTGACCTCTCCTGGTGTTCCTTATTCATTGGCACTGTGACAAGACTCACATCTTGACAACCTATATGTAAATAAATTGAATCTCTTCTTCAAAGTTGGCCCAATAAGGCCTAAATATTTGGCAACATACTTGGGATATGGCTTTCATGAGTTCATAGAGGACCTTGTTTGTGCTGGAGACTGCAGCATCACCAGCACACTTTATCCTGCCTATTCTGAAATTCATATGAAATAAAATCAGGTATTTAGTCTAAATGTAGAAAAATCTTGGAGCTTCCATGGACAGTAGACTTGAATAGCTATGATGTATTTAAAATAACATAACTGCCATGTTCTTGGTTCTGGTAGGTTTGGAAGGATGCAGCCACTCAGATATTCTACTCCCTCTCAGTGGCATGGGGTGGACTTGTTGCTTTGTCTTCATACAACAAGTTCCACAACAACTGCTACTCGGACGCTATTTTTGTTTGTGTAACAAACTGCCTCACCAGCGTATTCGCCGGGTTTGCAATTTTCTCTGTGCTGGGACATATGGCATTCGTGTTGAAGAGACCTGTCTCAGAGGTCGTGGACTCAGGTAGGCTGATCGTTGCGCTGTTGGTATGAGGACTGACCTTGACCAAAGCATAACAGTAACCTCCATCATTCTGCTTCTTTCCAGGATTTGATCTGGCATTTGTAGCCTACCCCGAGGCTCTCTCCAAGTTACCTGTTTCCCCTCTTTGGTCTTTCTTATTTTTCTTCATGCTTCTGCTTTTGGGCCTTGACTCCCAGTTTGCCACCATAGGTGAGTGGGGTTTTAAGTACCTGCTTGCTTCCCAAATGAGCAGTACCTTTCTAAATTGTGCTCTTCAAAACCCACGCTTATTTTTCCCTTGCAGAAACACTTACAACCACCATACAAGATATATATCCCAAAATGATGAAAAAGTTGAGAATCCCTATAACCCTGGGTGTGTGTGTATTGCTCTTCTTTCTTGGTCTTATCTGTGTTACTCAGGTAAGGTGCTACACTTTGTTTTGGCAATGGCTTTAGTTATTCTGCAAGTGATAAACTTGGGTCAGAGCATCCCTTTCATTGTGACAAGAGCTTTCCCAAGCGCTCCCATTTGCATGAGTGAGAGAATCACCAATGCTGTCCATGTGCTTGGATGTGCAGGTAGGAAATTCCCATGGGGAAGTGCTGGAGTACTTCAGGCTTTGTGTGGTTACTCAACTGAGATGTGTTTTTAAATAGAAGGCCTATAAATAGCCTGTGAGCCATCAACCTGACTATTTGCTACTCGTTTAGAAGATTGTCTATGTAATTTCACGCATACATACACAGTGTGCCTGCATCCTTGTGGGAACTGCTGCTAGGCGTGGATAGGATGTTTGTGTTCAGAACCAACTACCAAACAGGACAGCATTTGAGAAATTCCCTGTTCAAGTCATAAAAAGCCTATTAGCACATCATTACTCCTCCAGAAATACATGGGATTTTCAGTACGCTGTGTGCTTTTTCTTGAGGCAATTGCTTTTACAGTTATAAAGGTTAATTGCCAGGACTACTTCCAGAAACACAGATTTCTGTGTGTAATTGGTCTGAGAAAGTAAAGATCACTGTGGTGAATAAGCAGCAGTGTATGGTCAAGAAAGGCATATAGGTTATGAAACATGACAGGGGGATTTGCAAAGGACGTGGTATGAGAAAGTGTGAAGTATAAAGCTGTTCCCTGCTCTGTGAGCCTGCTGCTGCGTACAAGTGTTCAAAGCCTTGTTCAGCCAACGTGGCAAACTTGTGTGTGTAAGAACTCGAGCCTACCAGAGCTGCTAACTGGCACAGCCATTCCAGTAGCTCATCATTAAAGCTGGTGAAGCAGCCTTTGCCAGCTTTTAACCTTATTTCTTTCTCACGTTACTGTGAATCTGATGCTTTAATACTGTAAGTGCCAAATTTGAATCTTGCTATCAGCTGTTTATATACACTTTGCATATACATGGATCTCGTTAATGTTACAAAACACCATAGATCTGCATATGTGCTTTCTAATTTTTCATAGAGATGTTTAAATGAAATAATGTTTGCAAATGTGTGCTTAACCCAGAGAACTGGGAATTTGAAAAGCTCAGGCTGGTGGTCAGTTAAACTAGCTTGAACAACAGAACTTTATTTGCATGAAGATAGTTTGGGAACTGGGTAAATTTTTACCTCTTTCTTGCTTGTCCCACAGGCAGGAATTTACTGGGTGAACTTAATAGATCACTTCTGTGCTGGATGGGGAATCCTTTTTGCTGCAGTCCTGGAGATAATAGGCATCGTCTACATTTACGGTAAATTACTGACATTGAAAAGCCACGGTTTGACTTTGGATTTGATTATGCAGACAGAGCACACATTAAACATTTGTTTCTGCAATAAAAGATTTATAACTTTTTAATGGTTAAAGTCTTTTGTTTAGTTATCATAGAACTGAAGTTATTGACCTTGACCACCTCCTTCCTTCCGCCATTTTGAAACAGGCACACCTACAAGGTCCATATGTACTTTACAGTGCACCATGTGATTGTTTTTCCACAGGAGGAAACAGATTTATTGAAGACATTGAAATGATGATTGGAAAGAAGAGCTGTTTCTTCTGGATGTGGTGGAGGATGTGCTGGTTTTTCATTACTCCTGTGCTGTTAGTGGTGAGTACAGATGACTGGATTATATTAATGTGATAGGATTTATTGATTTGGTGACGGATAGGTTTCTGTGTAAATGTTCAGGGATGAATGCCCAAGCTCTGTATGCAAAGACAATGTATGGCTGAGTCATTGGAGCACCCTATACATTATCCATACTTTTCAGTACATGCCACTTATCGTAGAATTGTTAAGGTTGGAAAAGACCACTAAGATCACCAAGTCCAACCATCAACCCAACCCCTCCATGCCCAGTGACTGTGTTCCTCAGTGCCACATCTCCATGTTTCATGAAAACCTCCAGGGATGGTGACTCCAGCATCCTCTCCAGGACAAGCTGCACCTTCAGATCCAGCAAGCTGGATCTATACTCTGAGGAGTAACACAGATGCAACCAGACTGTCTATTTTAGCAGCTGGCTTCTCATCGTTGCAGACTGAGAGAACATAAATTGAAAACCTCTTGCTTGATAGAAATCCCGTTTTCTGGGCAGATCTCTTGCACGGGTTTATTCTTCAGATGTCCAGATGTTCATCTGTCTGAGATTTCTCTTTGTCCTGTCACAAGCCTCTCAGGTTTCCATTATTCTTCTGTTCCTAACTGTGACTGTAGATGGTTGGATTTTGTCACGTGTCAGAACTTAATATCCCGAATCCAAGAGCAGTGGCAGGTCTCTCTGGCCAGAAAGCATTGTCTTTATTCTCTTCAGATTATAATTCAGAAGATGTTCCTTATAAATCTCTTCCTTCTGCCACCTTTTAATCTTGAAGTATTTTTCATTCCTATAAGTAAAGGAACATTAAAGAACATAAAACATACAGAAAAAAATGCTGAGCTCACTCAGTGACATGTGTGTCCTCCAGTGCTGGGCTCAACAGAACCCAGAAATCAAGTTCTGTTTAAATGTAGGTACGCTTAAAGTGTTGGCTTGCATGTCAACATCCTCTCTGAGTTCTGTCCGTCAGTCTTACTGCTTGGCCATGGCTGAGCACCAAATCCTGTACAACAAATCTCGTGTTCAGAAAGCAAGAAGAAACTGCAGAACATGTAGATAAGTTGGGTTGTTTATTTGTTTGTTTGTTTTTTAAACTAAGTTGGAAATATGGTACAAGTTGAAGTCAACTGGAAATCTGCTTTTCTCTCCTATTTCTTTATGTATGTGTTTTAAACAGGCAATTTTGGTCTGGTCGTTAGTCACGTTTACAGCTCCCACTTATGGCTCAGTGCCATATCCAACATGGGGAACTGCTGTTGGCTGGTGTATGATCATCTTCTGTGTCATCTGGATTCCCATTGTGGCTGTTGTTAAAATACTTAAAGCAGAAGGAAACATTTTTCAGGTAAGGGAACAACAAAGTGGTCACTGTTCCCAGTTTTGCTTTTCATGGCATTATCAGGAATGTCTGTGCCTTCTCAAGAGCATGTTGAATATCTCAAGGTCTCATCACCTGGATTTAGACACCAAAGCACATCTTTGGTAGTTACATCAGAGGCAAATGTACCCTATTGTGTTCTGGTATGAAGATTAAGTCTATTTCTTAGGGAGTGTGCCCACACATTCAACAGTGATTTGACTGAAATGAGCAAGTACAAGATCTGGTGTTTGCCCTTCTTGCCAGGCTTTGCAAGAAGAGTCCTGCTGGTCACAGCTTTCTCAGCCTGTTTGACTTCAGTAGCTGAATCCATCCAGAATGTTTTATGAAATGTAGATGGTTTGTTTGCTGTTTCTTGAGTTTGGGACATGTTTAGAGTTACAGCTTTATTGAGCTTTAAAAATAGCCCAGAGTAAGGTAAGATATGAACTGCCTCTTGCTATTGCTTTTCAGCGCATTGCAAGCTGCTGCAGGCCCACAGCAAACTGGGGTCCCTACCTGGAATGTCACCGAGGAGAAAGATACAGCCACGTTGTGACTCCCAAAAAGGAAAAGGAACATGAGATTCCTACCGTGTCTGGCTTTACGTACTTTCGAGAATGAGATGGCTGTTTGGATGATCAACTTTTAACATAGATGTGTTTTTTCTTTAACTGTTAGAAAGTGACAATGCAAAACAACAATCAACCCTCTGCCCTTCCAAGTTCAGCCTTCAGATGCAAGCAAGCCCTATTATTTATTTGTAGTGTTGTATGCTTGGGGAAGAACAGATCTCCCCAGATAACCAGGTCTGAGAGGGCAGGAGGAGGCTTTGCAGCCTCCCCAGGCTGATGGACTGGGCATGCTTGGTCCCATCCCACCAGTATCCAGCTGGACTGTGCCTACTGGTGTGGAGAAGAATAAAAATGCACTCTGATGCTCCCCAGCTACATGAAATTTAAGCCAAAAGGTGCTGTACTTGCATGCACGTTTGTGCTGTGGGCAGCATGCAGCTCTTCCTTCTGCTGTGCCCTCCACAGCACTGCATGGGGCTGTGCTGCTGCCTGGCCCTGCAGCTCAGGGAACATGAAGAATTTTTCTTTAAACCTTGCTCAGTGCTGTGAGGCTGCTCAGGATCTGATGTTCACTACACGGTGTGCTCATTTTGTCTATGCACCTAAATATTGAGTGGCAAAAATTGCCATCACTGGAAATAATGCGGTGAGAAGTGGGCTGCTCTATCATTATTTCTCCTGGAGCCCACCAAGTCACCTTTTGTTGTGTCATGCTCTGTGCCCAGCATTCAGCCATCTGTAATTCAAAAACCCCATATCTCCTATAATCTGTCCTTGGGCTCTGCAGACCCAAATGGCAACCTTTGATTTCTGCTCCCAATGCAGCCGCCAAGGCTTGTTCTCTGCTGGGATTTTTCCTTGCAAGGGACAGCAGAGTGCTTTCTAAAGGTTCAAACAGTGTTATCAGTCTTTGGGTAGAGCCAAAAGAAGCAGAACCCCCAAGTGAAGGTTAGAATTGCAATACCAGTAGTCCAACATCAGCTGAAAATCATGAGAATGCTGAAAAGTGGGGAAGTTTGTGATGTATTTGGGAGAGCAGACTTTTGCTTTTACCTTGGAACTAGTGGGATAGCTGGAGAGCTGACCTCACTCACAATAGGACTGAATTCCTCCCCACTCCCAAAAAAAACCCAAAACAAGACCTATGGAATGAAGGCATACATTTTCTGTGCTGGGTCGTGTCTCTCTCACTGTGATAACGGTTCCTTGGGAACAATGCAGCAGGGTTTCTTATCCCTTCCTCTCAGGGCTTTGTCACTGTTTCTGAACATTGAAGGACTGGGGATAGTGGCTCGTTGCCCAAGACGCACACCTTGCTGTATGTTTTATACTGATGTTTTTGTGGCAAATCAACACTTGATTGCAAATAAAATGTAATTTTCTGTTTTTAATGGCTCTTTGGAGCTGGAAAATGAGATGTCAGCCTTTTGTATGGAGGTGGGGGCAGCAGTCAGTTGGGTGGGAAATACCACCACCTATTCAATGTTTGGGGCTATTGAACTGGAAAGGTTCAACCCGGAGAAAGACTTTTCTTATAGAAGCTAGGACTGAATGCAATAGCCCTGTTTCAAAGCTTAGTCAGAACATACATAAGGTAACCAAGAGGTGGTGGGGAAGCAGGTTGGCCAAACCAGCTCCAAAAAAGCCCCAGGAGTGCTTTGACAAGAGATGCTGAAGGCTAACACCTGGTTCCCATCTGCTGCCCTACAGAGAGCCCCTGCTGCTGCTGCACACGGGGCTCCTCTGAGGCTTCCTCTGCTTATTGGTGCTTCTAAGAGTCAGTTTCATGATGTTGTATCAGTGGAACCTGCCAGAAGAGTGACATTAGGCAACTTCTCATGGGCTGGAGATCCAGATTTGGATGTCTGCATACCCCATCTTCCCAGTGCTTGCAGTTTTTCTGTTCACTTATGGGGTGAGCTGATTTTCTCCTCTTTATGCTGAGTGCTGCCATCTGCCGAGGAGTTTTAAAGGATATTTAGGAGTTGGCATTCATATTCTTCACCAATCATAGCTCTGGCCCATCCCCTGGGGTTTTACAATGGCTCCTGAGGGTTACATGAAGAGTTACTGTCTCTCTGTGCAGAGGCAGCGGATCCAGGTGCTTTCCAATGAGGGCTGATGCCAAACGTCCCAGTGCTTGTTGTGTTGCAAGGTCTGGGATGTTACTGGGATGGGAGGGCATTCTGTGCTGGGCAAGGAATCTAAATGACTCTGCTTGTGTGTTTCTTTAAGGAAAAATGTTAAAAGAGAAAGGTTCTGCTTTGGATCAAACTAAACAGAGGAAAACTCTTGGAAAGAGAAAAGTAGAACAGGGAAAGAAGTCGATTTTGGACTGCCTCAAAACACAAGTATGTTCTCAGACAGAAAGAGAACTCAGACGTGTGAGCAGTTCCAAAAAGCCTGAAAAGCCACATCTACAGCATGGAAACATTTAAAAAGAAGTATTCCAAGCGGCGTTTGTAGACGTACGCAAGGCAATTAGTTAGGGGCCCAGCACAGGAGAGCAAATATAAATCCCCTCAGTTATTTCCATTGGGAAGGCGGTCCACGGGCTTGAATTCAAGTTACAAAAGTCAGAAGGCTGCTTTTCTGTGGCTCCGTCCGTTCGCGCTGCTCGCAGTGCAGCCGGGGCTGCAGGGTGCTGCGCTGACCAGCAGGGAGCAGCGTGGCTTCGTGCTGCGGGCGCAGCGCTGCTCCTAAAGCTGAGTCATTTGGCACTCGTTCCTGCCCGGCTGGTGGCTGCTGGGCGGTGGCTGAGCTTTGAATCCGGCCAGTAGCACCAAAAGGTCTTCCCTTCTCTTCCCTTCTCTTCTTTCCCTTTCCCTCTTTTTCTTAGTTTTATTTGTATGATTATCTTTTATGTTTCAGCTGGGTGGAAAGAAAAGATGCTCAGTGCTCTGTCTGAGCTCTGCGTGGTCTCAGCGAAGTGTTTCAGTTGGTAATGCAGCTGCAGTATGACAGAAGTTGACTGTGGTCACCCCAGCAGACAGGTTGTCCCCATAAATGGACCTTCCCGGCCCTACAGCGCAGCTTTGTGCCCCCCAAATGTGCAGGAGGTAACTTAGCATTTTACCCTTTGCACTTTGGGCTGCAAGTTGGATTCTCTTTGCAGAAGAGAAGGCTGCAGGGAGAGCTGAGAGCAGCCTTTCAGTATCTAGAGGGGCTGTAAGAAAGAAGGGGACAGACTATGTAGCAGGGTCTGATGTGATAGGATGAGGGGAAATGGTTTCAAACTAAAAGAGGGGAGATTTAGACTGGATATAAGGAAGAAGTTTTTTCCAAGAGTGGTGAAGGCACAGGCTGCTCAGAGAGGTGGTGGTGCCCCATTGCTGCAGACACCCAAGGTCAGGCTGGATGGGCTCTGAGCACTGATGGAGCTGTGGGTGTCCCTGCTCAGTGCAGGGAGTTGGATCAGGTGGCCTTTAAGGGTCCCTTCCAACTCCACTGATTCTATGATTCTATGCAGTCCCCAGGGTTGCCTTGTTCTCATTCCATGCTTTCTACGGATGAAACTAAACAGAGAGGAAAACTTTTGGAAAGAAAGAAGTAGAACAGGGAAGGAATTTGATTTTGGACTGGCTTGGGATTATTCAGTAGATCCTCAGAAGGCTAGAGCTGTAGAAATGAGATGAATCAAAGACAGCAGCCTCTGGCCAGGCCACAGGACATGATGTTGGGCTGAGAAGCTATGGTGAAAGAGGCAGCAACGTGTAAATTGAATCCTCTGCTGAAAGAATTGCTGTGGGGAATTGCAGCCTTACCTGAGCTCCATTAAGGTCAGGACAGCTGATAGCATGGCCACAGCTATTAAAGGCATACTTTCTTCCCCAGTTAAACCAATGTGAGACAGCTTTCCTGAACTGCTTTGTCAGTACATGAAAACGCAGCCAATTATGTAGGTAAAACTCCACCTCAGTGAGGTATGGAGTCAGTATGGGGGTGAAGTCTTTGTAGGCACCTTGAATACAGCACACGGTTCCCCCAGCCCAACAGCTGGGAATGCAGAAGAGTTTGCAAGGAGCAAAGTGGTTGGTGTGAGCAACTTTCTGTTTCAGGCCTGGTAGAGAGAGTGGACAGGGAAACAAGCGAACAGAGGGATTGCATTCACTTGTTTTAGTTGCTGCCAGAATCTAGATGGCAGCAGAAAAAAGCAAAAACACAGCTGGGTACAAATAGTGCTGCTACTGGGAAGGTTGTGCACAAAGACAGTTGTTTGTGGGAGCCTGGGGTGGAGTGAAAGCATGGGCTGTCCCCTCACCTGCATGTGTACACAGGCAGAGATGCACCCCAGCATGCTCACCTGGTGCAGCTTTACAGGCACTGAGCATGAGGGGCTGGGCGAATGGCTTTGTGATTGCATTGGTGTTGCACAAGGCAGGGTGCAGACCACCAGGCAGGGAAGTAGGGGCAGAGGTTTGCTGAGCTGGATGCTCAACTGATTGTCTCAGGTCAGATCCCAGCGGAGAGTTTTATTAAGGAATGGTTGGAGCAGCATTGCAGCTCCTTGATTAGCAGCACTTCTGTGGAGCTGAGAGGTGATTGAGTGCCAGCAGAGCTCTGCAGGCCTGGCTGCACTGGCTGGAGGGCTGCAGTGCTGGTGGGAGCTGGGCACAATTGCATCAATGGTGTGCAGTGACTGTCTGCCCATTTCAGTGCTCAGAAAAGGTACGTCCCCTCTTGGAGCCACAGAAAGAAAGCTCGCGAGGCAGCTTGTAACCAGGCACGTGTGTTTTACTTTCAATAGTTTTCAAGTGCTTTGAAAGCAAAGAGAGAAATGAATAAGCAAACACTGAGCAGGAGCCAAAAAGGCCAAACACTGGTCGTATTTACGGCATACAGCACTGTGGGAGGTAGTAACATAGCGGTGTATTTGATACAGCTGTTGATCAGAGATTGATGAATGCCCAGGGGAAAATCTAGAAATATGTAGAATACTCTGATTTCATATTGGTTTGACAAAGACTAAAATAATGAGAGGAATCTGCTGTGTTCCACCTGTTCAGAGGGAGCTGCTGGGCTGTGAAATGACAGATCAAATTAAAGCGCCTGGCAGAAAGGCTCTAATGAGAGACTGTGATTGCTGAGGCATCGGCCAGGCCCTGGAGCACAGAGCTGGGAGAGGTGAGGAGGAGCTGATGGCTGGAGGGACCTCTGCTCCTGCTGAGCCTGCTGCTGCCTCTCAGTGCTCTCGCTCCCGGGCATTGGGGCTGTATGGTTTTATCTTTATAAATGAACCTACAAGCCCTTTTCTTCTTTTGGCCAAAACACCATTTTCTCATTCAATACAGACAATCGAGATGTTTCTATGTTCAAACCCCATGGCACCAACGCAGTTGTATTGACTCCAATTCCTAACAACAGTGTTGTTAATGGCCCTGGTGCAAGCCCAGGTCCAGGCACGGGCTTGGGAGTTGGTTGCAAGAACAGAGTGGCCTTTTCTTTCTGGAAGTGATGGATGGTTTGTGCATGGTAGGCAGGAAAACAAAACTTGTCACTGGAAGATAGACGAGGGCAACATTTCCCTGCAGTATTAGCATATGTGTGTTCCTCTCTGAATAGGTTTCCATCTCATGTTGGTAGTGTGTGTGATCCTTCCAAGGGAGCCTTGCCAAATGTTCTGGTGCTTCATGTGAAATCTAGGAGCTATGCTGCTTGTGAACTAGGCAAAAGGAGTAGAAAAAAGTAGAGCTAGTCTTTGCAAACTCCTCTCTTGTCTCACTGCAGTGCTGTAAGGGGTCCATTGGTATTTTACCCCTTGCACTTTTGGTTTTTGGATTCTCAGGTCCTGCTCAGCATGCAGCAGCGCTGAGCCAGCACTCCTCCTCCTCGTCCACAGCACTCAAATTCATTAACCTGCATTTATCAGCTCTTGCCAGGGAAATGGTGAATAATGAGGCCTGGTTCAGGTAATGAAATGATCTCCCTCTCACATCTGATTACATTGCTTCTTATTATTTCCTCAGTGTGTAATTTTGCTTCCCTGGAAGCTTGTTTTGTAAACACTAATGACTGTGCAGTTACAGCCCAAAGTTAAGCTTCCCGGCAGTGCTGCAGAAGCCTGGTGAGCCATGTGGCTGGGCTGTCTGTGTTACCATGTGTGCTTCATTAGCTAACACAGGGATGGAAACAGTGCCTCTCTTTGCTGCATGGTACAAGGAGCAGCAGGGATGGGCAGCCCTTGGCATCCACCAGGGTCAACGTATGTCTTCTGTTCAGGTATCGATGCTGTAATTTAGCCCACCTATCTGTTCTTCTCTGGTGCTTCCTTGAGCAGTGCGCACTATCAGAGATACCTCACATAAGGATTCCACGTGTCCTCTTTCTGCTGGAGAGACTTTCCTCATACATCTTAAAATTTCATCTACTTTTTCAGCAGCATCCCCTGGGAAGCCCAGAGCCGTCCTGAGTTAAACTATTATATCCAGAAATCCTCATTCCTAGCCCCAAAGAGATGACCTTCCACTCTATGCTCTTTGTCCTATTTCCACAGCAAAATCCCTGGAGGTCATCCCAACTCCCATTGAATTTTCCTATATTATTTCCTTCTCATTGACCTCTGCTTGTACTTGGCAACACCATCCTCACTTTAGGTACTTCCTTCTCCAACTGGTCATTTTTATATGTCTCACCAACCATACTATTTGTAGCTGTGGAGAGTGTTTTACTGAAGTCTAAGAAAATGGATTCCCCACCTACAGTGGCTTGGGCAGCCTGGTCTAGTGGTTGGCAACCCTGCCTATGGCAGGGGGGTTGAAACTAGATGATCTTTGAGGTCCTTTTCAACCCAAGCCATTCTATGATTCTATGACTGCACACTGGAAACATAAGATGAGAGGCCATGGCCTTAAGTTGATCCATGGGACATGGTAGGTGGGCATGGTAGCGATCGGTTGATGGTTGGGCTTGGTGATCTTAGCGGTCTTTTCCAAACTTAGTGATTCTATGATTTTGGCTTTGAATGCATTTCCATGATATACACGGTCCAGATAACACAGAACAACTTTGTGTTATTGCTAGAGAAGTAAAATCTTATTTATGAAGGGTGTAGCCAGCTCCATTATATGTCTTCTCATGATGAGTGTTTCATTTCCTTCCTCCTCATTATCTCTTTACTATATTATGTAGGAGCTTCAGTAACAGCCTGGAACTCCTTCTGCAAGGTATTGTCCAAGCATGGAGTGGAGGAGCCACCAGTTGGAGTCCAGGCATGGCTGAGCTCAACACAGGCATGGCTGAGCTCAACACAGGCATGGCTGAGCTGTTCCATAACAGAGTGCAGGTGGATGCAGGCATCGGTTTGAACAAGGTACCAAGGCAGCATTGGTGCACTGATGCCCCTGGAACGTGTGTCACAGACCTTCCCCTTGAGCTGCACTCGAGGGACTGTGCTTCTCTCAGGAGATGCTTTTTCCTCATGGTCCCTTTGGTCGTGTAAAAGCTGCCGGGAAACTGAATCTAATTGTATGGGTCGGCTGTCTCTTACTTAGGAGTGTTTGGAAGAGTTGTGTGTTTGCTTCAGAGGGCTTGTCAAGACACGGTTCATAAATTTGAGGAGGCACCTGGCCCTGTTATGGGCTCCCATGGCGTGCATTGCTGGGACAAACCTGTCCCTGCAGCAGTGCTTCCTCCTGTACAACCATGGGTACATTCCCTCTTATATTGATTGCATACATGCTCAACCAGTCACTAAAAAATAAAATTTGACCCCATCAAGCAGAGGCTCATAATGATCTCAGCAGGTTTATTGGCCTGATCGATAGCACACGGCTCCTCTGCAGGAGCTGAAAACGTCTAAGTCATCCTTACATTAAAAAGAGTGTGGGGGAAAGGCATTTCCACACTGAATTGTTCAATCTGTTTAAATTAGGTTTCTTTTTTTTTCCCCCCAAACTATCGACTACTGGGCTGACACATTTCTAAATGTGTCTGTTTTTGAAGACGATGCCATTTTTCTCGGGAAAGAAAATCATTAAGTGACAAGTGAGCAACGAGCCTGTCCTTGTCAGTGCGCTTCCCAGCTGGGGAAACAGGTGTGGAAAAGGTTTAAATTAAGTGCTTTTCTGCACTGTGAGTCAAAATGTAAATGGTTCGCCTTCCAATGGTTTTGTTTTCCTCTTAGGGTTTTGTTCATTTTTGCTATCAAGTCCAGTCGTGCAGTGTTGCAGAAATAAGTGCAAAGTTCATAATGCATCGATTTCCTCGGTTGTAAAACCTGCAATTTCATCACTGCTTCCTGAACACCTCAGGATTTCCCATGGCTCCCATGATGAAGCCAGCCCTAGGAAGCCACCCCTCACTTCAGCCCATTGGCCCATGTGCCAAGCCCCTCTGTGCTGAAGGCCATACGCCATTTCATTGCCTCTGTATCATCATCCCAAACCCCGGGGAAAGGTCGTGCTGGGGCTTTGTCAGCAGGGCAACTCAACTGTTGTTGCTATTAGCTATTCCCTCTAGCCCCAGGTGTTATAAACCCTGTACTTTGTACAAAGGGCATGCTACACCCCTCCCATCTCCTGTTTTTACACTTGTTTTCAGATGTTATTAGGAAAAGTTTCTTCTGAGAAGGAGTGGTGCTGCACTGGCACAGCTGCCCAGCAAGTGGTGGGGTCACCATCCCTGGAGGTGTTCCAGAGCCATGGGGATGTGGCACTGAGGGACGTGGTGATGGGCATGGTGGGGTGGGTTGGGATTGGACTTGGGGTCTTAGTGGTCTTTTCCAACCTAATAGATTCAATTATTCTGATTATATAAAGTGCTTAAATACACCAGCTCAGGGAGGAGGCCAAATCCTGCACTGTCTTGTGTTGAAGGCAAAGGTAGAGACCAGCCCAAATCTTTCTCACCTGGGGAAAATGACTGTTCCTGTCATGGAAAATACCAAGCAGGTTATATCCATTGCCTTTCCATATTAAGAGACCAATGGCAAGAAGGCTCATCTAATGTAAACTAGGCAATATTTACCAGGGTAAGTGGAGTACTTAGTAGTGTTTGATGTCATATTTGTGGGTGCTGGGTGATTTATTTTTTTCCAGATTTGCAGTGATACTATCCCACTTGGAGGAATGGGAACAATAAAGGGGAGTTGCACTAATTGACCTTTAAAAGTCCCTTCCAACTCTAAGGATTCTATGATTCTAATACTGGAAAATGTGAAATTTTCAACAGCTGTGGAACTGGTGGGGAGATGAATCTAGATTTTATTCTTAAAAGCACAACTGAAGTTTAAAGCAGAGAGGGGGGGGTATCCTTTACTGCCCATGCTCCCTTTTAGCAGGTGCCTTGTTGTGTTGATAACACTCAAGATTGGCTTCAAGTTGCGCCAGGATAAGTTTAGGTTGGACATCAGGAAAAACTTCTTGACAGAAAGGGCTGTTAAGCAGTGGAATGGGCTCCCCAGGGAGGTGGGGGAGTCACCATCCCTGGATGTGTTTAAAAACCGTCTGGATGTGGTGCTCAGGGACATTATTTAGCAGTTGGTTGTTAGAGTTGGGGTAGTATGGTTAGGTTGTGATTGGACTTGATGATCTTTGAGGTGTTTTCCAACCTGAGCAATTCTATGATTATCAAAAAACAAGTTCTGAAGTGATGAAAAGCTGGTGCTGATGTTTGGCTTTGGTCCTACAAACCCTGTGAGCCCAGGTTTGCTGTTGTTCTGCTCCTCATCATGTCTTTCACACGTAAAGCTTCCTGTGGCACACAAGGCTGTTGGCTTTGAGGACAAAGCAGTAATATTTTTTTTGGTTGAATGATCCTCTGAGTTCCTTTCTATATGATGCGTGACTAAAAGTGTTGCTGTGCAATCTTATGAAAATGGACCAGGAGATAGGAGGAGGCATTCTGGTCCCACTTGGGCTTTTTGGAGGGGTAAACTTTCATTCCTGTGATCGCTGAAAGCAGATAAAGCAGAACAGGTGCAGAGAACCTGGCTCCAAATTACTCATTGTGCAATGGTTTGGCTGCGATCCGAAGGAAGGCGCTGGGAATTACAGCATAAAGGCAGCCAGAAAGCAAAGAGCAATGGATTTTATGTTGTGGCCTTTCAATTCCCTTTCCACAAAGGCTTTTGTGTACATTTAGGGAGGGGAGGAGAACTGGTTGCTGGTCCTGCCCATGGGAGCAGAGAAGGGTGCGAGGGTGACGCAGAACGCTCTGCATCTCTCCTCTGCTCAGGAAGGGATTCAAGATGCTCTGAGCCAGAGAAAGATCCACAGTGCACAGGGGAAAGCTTGATTTCCTAACAGTGCTGTGTTTCGCTTTTTATTAGCTATCTTGCACTGCAGCAAAACTCATCCTGGCCATAATCGTTCCCAGTGCCAGAGAAAGAAGTAAAATGCAGGAGCAAATAACTGCCTTTGTGGGTTCATGAAGGCCCGGGCGTCTTTGCACTTCTGAGTTCTGGCATAATAAATCCTGAAGTGCTTTTCTGCTCGCAGCAGACGTGGTTAATACAGCTGTTTGCTGGCGTGTCCTTAAGAGGAAACAAATGGCAGCTTCTCAGTGGGCAAGCAGCAGAGGCCTGAAAACCCTGTGATTTTCTCCTTGTTTGAGAAGCGAAGAAATAAAATAAAAATGATGTATATGTATATATTTTCTTCTTTAAAACTCTTTCTCTGTTTTCTTCCGGGACAAAATGCAATCGGCATTTCAGAACGTGTCTCTTAAGGTGGAAATGACAGCAGCTCACTCACACCACCTGCCCCGACACCAGGGATGGCCAAGTGGACAAGATGCACTTCCTACCCAGCAGCCCTTCAGCAGGGGGAGAAGGGGCCTATGGGGATGCTCAGGTGTGCTGGGCCCTGTAAACTTGATGCTGTATAAACGCAGCCTTCCCCTCCCCACATCCTGCACCCCCCAGGACAATCATTAGCAAGACACAGTGACCGTAGCAGGTTTCCCTTCTGTTTCTTCCAATGCAATCACAGCCGCTGACTTCTGCTTGTCTGCAGATCCAGCTTGCAGCTGGAAGCTCAAACCGCCATTTATTTTCCGCATGGGTTCCTAATCTGGAAATGGATCTAATTTGCTTTACTGAATTACAAGCAAATTAAGCTGAACACATTGTGTAATGCCCGGATGCGTTGTGGGGCTTTCGTGAAAGAGGAAAAAGAGTGTTTGTAATTGCTGCAAGTTTCTCCTTTCCTCTATATCAGTAACTTTGTGTTCTCAAAAATATAAAACATCTCTATTAACAGCAGAGTTTTTGCTCGGGGCCAGGAGCTGGAGCTGCATCTGTCTCACATCTTTCATCCTCTCAGCCATAAGAGAACATCTCTGCCAACATCCCGAGCTCTGTTCCCTTGCAGCTCCTCCCTTCACAGTCAGACACACTTTGGTTATCTGCAATATTGCTCTTGATGGTATTATTAAATAGTTCTGATCATTTTCCTGTTGGCAATGGCTTTTTCCTCTCAGATGGATTTTTTTTTTCTCCTGGTTGTAAATCAGCTTTAGAGCCTCGTACGTTTAAGGAGAGTAAATACCTCAGTGCTCCAAACGAGACAAGTATTTTGCATTTTCATTTCCTGACCCATCAGGGAGAGTTTCATGCAAAATGCAGGAGAAACATCAAAATGATAAAACAGCAGTGTTTTTGGTCTGATCTCTGGTTAGCACAGCTGATGGCAGACAAACTATCCAGTGCTCCTCAGACTTTGCAGAGAGTGAACTCCAAGAGGGCAAATCCTTTATAGGTCATTTCTCAATGGCCATTTGAGCTTGCTGACAAACACTCATCACCTGAGGTTTTGTGTATTTTTTTAGTTTACTGATTTGATGAGATCTGAAAAGCAAGGGATGGATCCTGAAAAGGAGGACAGGCTGAGAAGAGAAGGCTCCGGGGAGGGCTGAGAGCGGCCTGTCAGTACCTACAGGGGCTGTGAAAAAGGAGGGGATAGACTCTGTAGCAGGGTCTGTTGTGATAGGACGAGGGGAAAAGGTTTCAAACTAAAAGAGGGGAGATTTAGGTTGGATATAAGGAAGAAGTTTTTTCCAATAAGGGTGGTGAGGCGCTGGCACAGGTTGCCCAGAGAGGTGGTGGTGCCCCATCCCTGCACCCAAGGTCAGGCTGGATGGGCTCTGAGCACTGATGGAGCTGTGGGTGTCCCTGTTCAATGCAGGGAGTTGGACCAGATGGTCTTTAAGAGTCCCTTCCAACTCCAACAATCCTATGCAACATCAAGTTTAGTTTCCTTTCACCACACCACATTTATTCTGATAGCAGGGAAACCTTTCCTCTTCCCAAAGGCTGTTTAACAGGACTGATTTGCAAGGTTATTTTTTTAGCTGAGAACAATTAAAACCTCTAACTGTGATAATTAACAGTCACAAAGCTTATCTTCGTGGAAAGTATAGCACGCAGTCCTATTTTAGTCCTATTATAATGAGGAGGGAGAAAAATAATGTCAGTCCCCACCGGTACTCAGAGCAGGAGCCTGGTGGAGTGCCTGCATAGGGCGTGAGCTGCCCATGCAGCATGGGAGGTGTGTCATTTTGGCAAACAGAGAACGTCGTGACGTAGAAACAAACTGTCAGCAGCCAGTGTGGGAAAGGGTGTTCCTCCCTGCTCGCAGGAAGCGGTAGTTTCGTGGAACTAACCCCAGGGTCAGCCTTCTGAGACGGCGTACTGGGATGCTGGGGAGGCTTCTGGGCCGTGGTCCCATGGGGTGGTGGAGGTGGGGGGCTCACCTACACGCCCGGGACCCCCACGCTGCTCCACCACTGCTGTGCTGTGCCAGAGGTGTTGGGGACAGAGCCAGGGGCGCTCAGGGTGCGGTGCTGCAGACAGCTGCTCCAGGTGGGTGGAAGTGCTTTGGTCGCTGTTTCGTGCTGCAGAACGGGGGAGAAGGGTTTGTGCAGGGAACAGGTGGGAAATGATCCCCATTCTGCCCTGCTGCAGTGCTGTGTTGGTGCTATGAATGCTCCTGGGGATACGGAGACGATTGAGAGTTCCAAGTAGAGGGATAAAGTTTTTTTTTGTGTGTTAAATAGTTCTGCTCCTATGGTGGCAAACGCAAAGTGATGTCTTATGTCCGGGAATCTGTTTGCTAAAAAAGAAAGTGAAAGTTCCTCCTTGCAGCTCGCTGCCGGGTTTCTGGAGGAGGATGGTGCAATCCCCACTCCCACAGCTATGGTGCTGCCACATCCCATCCATCCCCACCCACAGCACGCTGGAAACCAGAGATGTGCCAGTTCAGAAAGGGACGCTGCGATGGCTCAGTGCAGCGACTTCCAGGCAGGGATATGTTTGCTGCTCCTTCCAATAAGAATGAAGGTCCTAACCGTGGTTGCACGTCCTTGCAGGCTGGTCTTCCCACCAGGGAGCTTCTTGGTGCTCACTGCAGATGAGGTCTCTGCATCAAATTCCTCGCCCTGGTGAGTTCAGACTGTGTGGGGCTGCCAGTGCTGCTGGGGGTCCGCAGCATGGGACTTTACCCATATCTTCTTGGGGTTGGAACCTGTCCTTTTAGCGATCTGTCCATCTGCTGATCAAATTCAGACTCATTGATAGTTCAGATCCATCTCTGGTCTCCCTGGCACTGTTGAAAAAAAAAAGCAGGGGAAGCAATAGATTAAATTTACCTGCACTGTAAGGATGCCAAGATTTATACCTGGAATTGTTCAGCCATTTACCACCCCTGGTGTGCATGAGCAGCTGTGGGACAAAAACACTTAATGTTTTTAATGTAATTTTGCCATCTCAGTGCAGGCAGGGAGAGGTGCTCTGTGCCCTCAGCAGCAGCCAGGCAGTATGGGATGCTGAGACCATGCATCTTTGTGTCCATCCCTTCCTGCATGGCTTGGTCACCCTCAGCACGCTTCTAAACACCAGTCCCACACATGCAAGCACAGGGGCACCATCACCCAGTATCTTGTGTGCACCCTGCTTGGGTGTGCAAGCAATGGTTGCCTATACAGGAGTACAAAGCAAAAGCCAGCATTTGGGATGGCCATTGCTTCCCCTATTTCCACAGGGGACTGTGGCCTCATTGTGGCCTGTCATTGGACTTGTTTCCATCCAGGGGCGCTGGAGTCCCTTTCTCATTATGCTCACAGCGACAGCATACTAATGGCATCGCTGCAGCACTCTGCTGGGGTGTCATGTATCATCATTAGAGTACAGCAACCTGGTACCCGGCTTGCATGAGAACGACAGCCTCCCACCAGGCTGTACTTTCACAGACCTCATCTCTCCATCAGCCCTTTCTGAAAGAGATGCTGTGGAGGAGTTACTTGTGCTGCTGGCAGTTTGCTGAGCTCCCTGTTGAAAAGCAGGAGGCAAGCAGGGTGACAGCATGCTGTGGGATGGGTGACTGCAGCCCCACATCTCTCCCCTTCAGAATAGGGAAGACTGGGGAGATTTTTAGTTTAAAACCTACTTAAAATAAAGAAAATAATTTTTAAAAATGAGTAAGTTCTAAATACAACAAAGCATATCATCCCAGCTGCTGGGTCTTATTGACATTAGAAAGCATGTTTGGCTCTCAAAGAATAGAAAAGTGCTGTTCTAAACTTTGGCTCCTTTTCCCCCTTAACTGTATTGGTGTTGGCACAGCTGCCCAGGGAGTGGTGGGGTCACCATCCCTGGAGGAGTCCCAGAACCGTGGGGATGTGGCACAGAGGGACGTGATTATGGGCATGGTGGGGTGGGTTGGGGTTGGACTGGCTGATCTTAGAGGTCTTTTCAGCCTTATTCATTCAATGGCTTCTTTTTTTTCCTTCTTCTTAAGCTTTGCTCACTCTTTTCTTTTGCAAAATCTCTTAAAGCATTCAAAAATGAAAGAAGGCCTACAAATTTTGACAAAAAGGTGTTGGTGTGGGCAGGACGCTTTAAAAAGGAGGAGGACATTCCCAAGTACATAACGTAAGTAGACCTTTTTTCTTCTGATATTAATTTAATCTTGCTGAGTGGTGCTGTTGGAGGTGAACATACAGATTGAGACCCCAGCCTACATTAGTCAGAAGGTTGCTCACATGGTTGGTATTTGTGGACTGCCATGCCAATGGTGCTCATAGCTACTGGTGTCCAAAAAGAATCCCAACTATTGTGAGCATGAACTTCTTGTTTTGCCTCTGATGTAAACTGGGTTCACTTATTTTTATTGTCATCCATTTCAGACTCATCAGAAGTGTCTTTTGCAAGGCAAGTGGCTCTGTAGTTCAGGAGTCACCGTGGTAAAACGTCATCCACTTTGGGTTTTTACAAGTTTTGCTAGCTTTTATTAAAGTAACGTTAGTGTTATTCACAGATCCGGTGGAAGACATCTGCAAAGAGTTCCTGGTGTCTGGTCTGTGGTTTTACCCCTTTGTCAAGGTGTTTTGTTACAGGGTTGTGTTTCATTTCAGAGTCCCATTGCCCCCTGCCTTGTGGTGTCCTTGGGGGTTGGCCTTTCCCTTCAGACATGATTGAATCCATAGCTGGATATGATTTCATGAATGACTCAGGCTGTCACCTTGCAGTCTCTTGCAAGCACGAGCGGTCGGATAAATGCTGTGAGTCACTCGTGGAAGGCAGTGGAGATTTCTCAGCAGTGGTTGTGAGAAGCTGCTTGGGACAATGACTCCGGATGGATGGTGGTCATCTGCTCCTGCTCAGGCTCAGCCTTCCACTTCATGGTGCACAAACAGGCAGCTGCTGGAAGATCTGGGGATTCGTCACTCAGCTCCTCACAATCTCATTTCCCACATGCTGCTGCAGGATGGGAACTCTGCTCTGTCCTCCGCAGGTCTGAGGTTCTGGACGCAGCAAGGAACACCGTGAGGATAAAGGTTTGCTACATCATGATTGCACTGACCTTGCTGGGTTGCTTGGCCATGGTCATCACAGGCAAAGAGGTGAGTATTGTTTTCTGGATGACACACTTATCAGGTGGTCTATGTGGACTTTCTTTTTAAATAAGCACCCAGTTGGCAGGCTTTGAGATTAAGTCCATATTAGCAATATTAGCATGGGATCTCTATTGCCCCATTTTCCAGAGGAGAGGTTGGCGTGGGGAAGCACAATTTCCTTGTTAGAATGTTCCTTCTGGCACACTTCACCATAAACCTGTGTGCTCGGTGCCTCCATATCACGGTGTTTCAGCAAGGCCAAAGGTTGTGGAGCAGCTCAGATAGTGTTGGCAGAGCCTGCTCCTGCCCTGTGGCCATGGGTAATGGGCTCCTGTGGTTCTGCCCATCATGCCACCACAGCCACATGGCTGTGATGCTCTCTTCTCCTGTGCCACATGTATGGAAGGAGGATCTGCAGCCGAACAGGTACATCCTAGTTGCAAGTGCACTGTCGTTCTTCCTATCTGCTCATGCACCTGTAAACATCATGCACTGTAATTTTTCTGTTACTTAGAAGTGAAAATGGTGACAAATTGGTAAAACAAAGAAGCACATTCGTGTCTTTCATCGTGAAATATCAAAGAGGACAGTGGTGTGTCAAAGCAAGTGGGGCAAATGAAGGGAACTTTAGTGGTGGGAAATGTATGCATGCAATGGTTTTCACCATTTCTTTCCAAAGGCTGCTAAAAAGGATCACACACTGCTGAGGGTGAATGAAGAGAAGAAGGCTAAATGGAGGGCTGAAGCAGAGAAAGATCAGGAGGCAGCTGCTGTGAAGGCACAATGATCAGGAACAGGTTTGCTTTAACAGCGGGAGAGAAGTGATTTGCACACATGCCTTATGTACCTGTTTTCGTTTTACTCCTTGGATCTTTCTGCCTGCAACTCTCTCGGGGTAAAGGCTGCTCCATGTGAACTGTGAAGCTCTGGTGGAAACCCCAGCAGCTTCTTTCTGTGGCCTCTGGTCTTTGGCTCTGGGTTCAGCTAAAATACAGACACCTCCTCCAAGCTGGGAAGTGTGAGGGCGATGGGTGGATGACTGCACAGTTCAGGATCTGCTCTTCATGGTGCTGCTGCTGCTCAGCATGGTCCTTGCAGGCAGGAAGGATGCAATCCTATGTCAGAGAGCATCCCAGGCTGTGCAATTCCTCTAGTGCATGCAGGCTTGGCCAAAGGGATCTGGGGCAGGGGGACAACAGGTCTGAAATGTGTCCTCAAACCAAGAAGAGGTCGAATATCTCTTCCTCTGACTCTGCTGTCGTTGCTGTCCCACCCCTCTCACCAGCCCCTCACAGGGGGACGTGAGCAGGGAGAGACAGAGGGGTATGAGCAGCCCTGGTGACCGAGTTGGGCCAAAAAGCCTTTGGGTCAGAGGAGCTGCTGTGAACATGGGGTGGCAGCGTGGGCTCACGGGGTGTTTTGGTGGTGGTGGACAGCTGCCCTACCAGGAGCAGGGAGCCTGGCCAGGGGCACTGCCCATCCTGTTGCACTTTGCTGGCTTTGCTTTTTCATCTTCTGCTTCCTGTCATTGGCATGAAAGCTCCCTACCACTTGCTTAGTTATGATTTTAGTTAGGATTAATTGCTAATACATGGTTTGCTAAAACTGAATTCTTTTTAATCACCATAGTTCATTAACTCATAATAAAACAGCTGTCCAATTACATCTAAAACAAACACTTCTCTTCACAGCTTCATTTGAAGTGTCACCAAACTCTGAGATGATGCTTAATGGGAGAGATCCTCATGAAATACTGAAGGTTCTGTTTCCATAAAGTCATTAAACTTTAAGACAGACCTCAGCTCACTCCTGTGGTCCGAGTCTCCATGCATCATTCGTATCATAGAATCGTTAAGGTTGGAAAAGACCACTAAGTTCATCAAGTTCAACCATCAACCCATTACCATCAGGCCTGCTAAAACAGGTAAATCCTTAAGACCCATAAGTTGAGCCCACGCAGCTGGATGTGCTGCATGGGGTACCAAGGGATGTGGAGCAACAAAACTCACCCAGCCACCACAGGTGGTGGCAAACACTGTAACCAAGCTCAGCCTTTCTGCTACACATAATCACGCTAAGGCTTGGCTCTGCTGCTTCAAGGTTTGTTATCTGGACCATGTATACTTGGTTCCAGCAGTCTGGAAGATTCCATGCAGGTGTCTGGGTTTACTGTGCCAAAAATGATGTCCACTCATCACTGGTGTGTCACTCCATGAAGAAGCTGCTGGCAAGGGTGGGCTTTTCCCCAGGGCTTGGGGTCAGTGCTCAGCAGCTGTTGGGCTCTGGGGCTCCTGGGTCTGTGGTCTCTGGGTGTTCTGTAGTGGTGGTTTCTTCCCCCTGCGCACCCATGGAGGATGAGAAGCTGTGTGAAGGGACGTTACATCTGTCACATCTTGGTGTTTGCAGTCCTTGTTTCCGACTCACAGACCCGTGCAGTACAAATTGTAAGAAGTGATGTCTGTTCCCTGCAGTATTCCTCACGGTGCATCTCAGGAAAGTGAAAATAATGGCCTAGGACAAGTACAGAGTGAGCAGGTCTCTGATGAGAAGGCATTTCTGCTGGCACAGGTAATCCATGCTCATTGGGTGGATGTGACCTGGTTTCCTTGGTTAGTGCACTAACCTGGAAGAATTTCCTCAAAGTTAATGTTCGTGTAGGGATAAACTAAAACACTCAGTCCCCTGGATGAGTTCTAAATTATTAAATGGCCTTCTTGGGCCCTTGCTGAGAGGACACATGTAACACTTAAAGGAGCCCATTCTGATGCTCATAAACAAAATCACTTCCACATTCTGAACTTCCCTGACTAAAGCAGAAAAGGAGATGGCCACAACTGTTGTTCAAAGAACAAACACATTAATTGTGACTTGTTCTGTTCTGCGCTTCCCTGTGCCTGGGAGAAAACAAGCAGCCAACCCATTTCAGATATGGGCTATTTTCAAATCCTATGAATAACCTTGGTCTCTGTGGAGTAGTGCATAAAGCTGCTGCACTACACGTTGTCATTAAGAAGAAAGAAAAATCAATTCCTCCTCCCTGATCCAATGACGATGGGCCATCTCGATTTGATCAGATGACCCAGCTGCTTTTGGGCTCTTACAAAGAGCAATGAACGTTATGTAGGGGATAATCCTTTTCTGGTGCTGGCTATAAGATAATTCATTTTAATATAGCAATATTCACCCTCCAAAATCAATCGGGTTAATCACTGGCTTGCACTCTGCTGGTGTAGCACAGCCTCGTCTGGAGCCATCCCCTGTAGTAATGGGAGATGCCAGCAGAGGACATCGTACTGATGCCTCTCCAGCAGTGGGACTTAGCACTGTTGCTAAAATCAGTATCCACCTGTGTTTGCAGAGTCCTTTGACTCTCCTTTGGAAAAGCTTCTAATTAACACAGCTTCCATATTCTCATCACCTCAGGCTAGTGGCGTTTTTTATTTCTCCTCCATCTATATTGATTCAGAGTCACACCTGATCCCACAGTCATTTAAAAAGGAGGCAGAAGTTGTTGTTAGGAAGGAGTGATTCTTCCCCTTCTCAAAAACACGCCCTGTATTTCCCCAGCCTGGCCTTAAGGCAGGAGATGGAGCTGGGAGCACTGCTTTGCCACAGGGCTCAGGCACTGGGGACCAGTCTTTTCAGCTCTCACCTCCTTGTTTATCCCTCTGCGTCAGAAGGAAAGAAAGCTTCCTCCCTTGTAGGGCTTTTGCCATTTTAATGAACTCCTATGTGGAAATGGTTAACAATGGGCTGCAGGCTGGTGCCAGAGAGGTTTGTCTTATAGTGATTGCTGGGGAATATTTTGCTTAGTAGCTGGAGTTTACCTAATTCTACTTCCATTAAAATCAATGCTGTGATTCCTCCTGGCTGTGGATTAGAGATATTACCCACTGCTTTTGGAAATCCATCCGTTTTACAGAAGATTGCCTTCCCCAGGATTGCTGTGGGGCAGCAATGGACGCACCTGAGCTTTCTTCTGCTGCTGTGATAAGGTCTCTGATGACCTCCCAGTGCCTCAGACAGAGTGTGAGATGGAAAATTTGAGCTCTGGAGATCCCAGGCCCTTCCTAGCTCATTTTGCCTCTCTTTTTGACTCACTTGGGAGTTTCTAGCGACACTTGGTTTCCTCCCATCCATCTGCTATGTATTGCTCTTCTCTGGCATGCATTAGGGCTCGTGTCATCCTGTACTTGCAGAGTACAATTTCCCTAGATGCAGCCTCATTTTAAAGCCTTCAGATCTCATTTTAAAGCCTTTCCTGTTCAAAGACTTCAGCACTTTTTCTCCCACCAAGCTGGAAACTGCTGCTCATTTTAAGGCAGAGTGCACCCACCCTCAGCTTCCAGGCTTTGGACGTTGTCTTCACTATGGAGTAGAAAACATCCCATCTCAGCTCTTTCCTGTGTGCAACTGGTTGTCCCTCTTTTGGAGCTGGATTCCTGCTGTTTTCAAAACACCTGTTGTTTCTGACTGTTGCTTGGTGGGTGTTGCTGGCTTACTGGCCCATTGGGTGATGCACACTGGATTTGCTCCTGTATCAAGAGATTTACTAAGGTTTGGATCCTCTTCATAAGCAATCGAAACGAATATTATTAGCATCGAATCAATAACCTAATCTAGTGCTCTCATGGAAAGAAAAGATCTCAGAGCTGTTCAGACTTTTATCAGCTACCCTGGGGAATCCCACTGCACAGTGATGATGCTGCAGAGGCTGTGGTTGCTCTGCGCCTGAGGCTCCAACTCTTGCAGGAGCAGCATGGCTGCAAGGCTGGAGGAAGGCTTTTGTTCCTTGGATCTGTTCAAAGGAGATTCAAGGTTGAAGGCCTCCTCCTTCCAGCCTCATGCTCCCTCATTGCAGCAAATAAGCTGTGGCTGCTGCTGGCCCAAAGGAGAGCTCTGGAGCTCACAATCCATCGTGACTGCAGAGTTTAAACACCGCTCTCCTGTTTGATTTTGGCACGAAGTCATTCTAGCCTAGCAGGGAAGCAAGACCTATGCTCAATAATTTGAATTAATTAAAGGATCATTCATTAATGCACTGAGGTAGCGTTAAAGCAATTTTCCATGGTTAAGTGGTTTGACAGTCATTAGGGCTCTATGATTTATTGCAAAACCACTGTGACTGTCAGATGAGGAGTAGGTAACTCCTGAAAGGCTCAGCACTCCAAATGGAGCATTGCACCTCTCTGCTCCGCACAGCCACGCTGGCCCCATACCTGGGCTCTGCACAGAGGCAGCTGCTACACAGAAACCTGGAGCTTGGATCTGAATCTTCCTCTGGAGCATCGCATCTCCCCAGTGAAGAGGTCCAGGCCTTCTGCTGGGTGTATGAGGGCTCAGCAGGGGAGGAGGGCAGTCTGGAACGGGATTTAGCTGAGCTCACTCGTGGCTTATGTATGCTCTGCAATGTGAGCTGTTCGTAGCAACTGCCAGAGAGGCTAGACCAGAAAATCAAGGAATCTGCATGCCAGTTTGTAATATGCAGATGAGAGATGGTCAGGAGACTTTTTGTAGATGAAATAGAGACCAAAATAACCCAACGAATTAGTCATATGCTAATTACAATCATTCCGAATGGTTGGTGTTTCTGCAGGCTGCATTAATGCACTGCGAATCGCACACAGCTCTGTTAGCTGTTTTCTCATGGTCCTACCATTGTCCTCCAACAGATTTCTAGCATCAGGGCTAAAGGGCATCCTCTAGGGATGCAAAAGTGCCATTAAAGCAATGCTGCTCCAGTCTCCAAAATAGTTTTACATCTTACCAATGGGCCGAAATAAGGCTTGAAAGGTGGGAAGTAAAGCACCCAAGCATTTTCCTTGACAAGCCTCAGTGCAAAGTAAAAGCACAACCATTGCCCATTGTGCTCTCCCACTCATTTCCACTTTTTTCTCCTCCCAGAGCTGCTGTGTGGGCTGTGCAGGGGATGCTGTGAGCTGAGGACCCACTGCTGCACACGTGGGCTGGGGAGGCTGCGGGGCTGCATGTGCTGCACACTGACACTACAGAAATGGGCGAAGAGCTGCCTGTGCAGCTGCAGCATTCCATGTGCCACCTCCCACAGCCTCTCTGTAGCTGTCCGTATGTGCTGGCTGGGGAATTTTTATCTCCTTACCGCTTTTGCTGAATGCACTGGGAGGTATTTTGAGCTCATTGCCAGTGAAGTCCGGGTGCCTGCGGACTTCCATGGGTGGCACCTGGCTGTGCAGCACACAGGTGTCCTGCGGAGATGCTGTCTGGGAAGGAAACTGCACGGGATGAGGAGCAGAGAGCTGCTGCCTGGAGGTCACCTGGCATCCTTCACCCCAGGCCAAGCTCTGAGCTGGCACCTGGGTGCTGTGCAGCAGATGGTGTCATGCTCCCAACACCAGGCTGTGAGAGCCCAGCTGCTACGGCCAACCCAAGGCAGCATCAGCTCCGCAGCACAGGCATGAGCTGCAGTGCCACGACCCACCTGCCCTGGGGGTGACAGGGCTAGGGACAGGGTGCCCAGCTGCAGGGACCCTCCTGCTCTCATGTCCTTATTCTGCTCACCTTGACAGCTGCTGTGGTTCATCCAGGCTTCCCACAGCTCATGGGCTGTGATGTTTGTGGGGTGAGACATTGGCCTTTCCTTGAGAAGCTCAGGATGCGCAGTGACTGCTTTATGGCTGCTCAGCCTTCTCTTCAGGAAGAAGTAGGACAGAGAGCTCTGCAGAGCAGCCTTAGCTCTGGTATTTTATTTTGGTTTGATTAAAAATGATAATAATAAAAAGTCCTGGCAAAAGTGTGTCTGAATATGAGCTTGAGTCACCCACCTCCACAGTCACTTTCTGTGCACACAGCAATGAACCAGCCTGGAAAATGATTTGCAATACCCCTCAGGTTTTCGGTTGTTTTTTTTTTTCCTTTTACACATATATTTACATAAAGGAAAATAAAATCTCTGCAGCCTATCTTTATCTCAAAAGCAGGTTTCCCTTGAGATAGAATGAAATAGTGCAGATGTCTCATCTGATGGATGAATGATGAGAATTTCACTTTCAGCCCTGCGGAAAGAAGGTGGAAGTTTTGAGCTGGCAGCTGAGATGCTGCTTTTCTACCACCTCTGCAAAGCGGAGGATCCAACCCTGCCTGCCTCGATGGCTCCCGGAGGATGCTGGTGCTATTCCACTCATTTCAGAGGCAAGGAGGTGAGGGATGTGGACGGCTCAAGGTCTGCCAGCAGCAGGTCCCTATGTCCCATGGCAGTGCTCAGACAACCCCAAGCCTGTTGGAGAGAACTGCGTTCAGTCTTATGCATTCTGTTTGCCCCACGTGCTGCACTTGTTGTGGCATGTGCTGGGCTCAGCAGGCACATGTGTGGGTGCTGCCAGGCCCGTCTCATCTCCACCTTTGCCAAGGAAGGAGCAAGAGCTGCTTTCCCTGCTGTGCCAGATGTGGGGAATTCATCACGTGCAACGCAGCTGAGTAATGGGGTTGTGCAATTCAGCAGGGATGCTGTGAGAGGGGACAAGTGCAAGCGTGGGCTGTCACAGGCTGCACCCATTTCTGTTTGGCTTTTAGAGCTGAGGCCTCCCTAAGGGCTGTGGTTCCAAGCCTGTGACTGACTGTGAGCCTCCCTCTGCCTCCCTGCTCCCTGTTAATGTTGCAATCAGCAAGGGAAGGTGGTTGGAGCTGTTTTTACAGGGATCGTGACCTGGAAATTAAGGCAGCCTTCTGCATGCACTCACTCAATCCAAAAGACTTGTCCAGGTTGGGATGCTCACACAGCCATCGGTGCAAGCTCAGTGCTTCCCAGGCAGCAGTCCCCCCTGCTGCTCTGTATGCAGGAGTACTCCTATAAACAGCCATAAAACCATGTACTTAACCAATAAAACGGGCATAGGAGCTCTGATATCCACATACCAGAGCCAAGATAACGGCTCTCTTGGAAACTAGCCCTCTGCGTAGGCTGAACGAATGTGATTTCTAACTGCACAGCCATTACCCCCCATAACCCCCCTGCTGTCTCGCTGTGCTCTGCATCCTGAGCCAGCCCTCAGCCCACCCTTAGTTTATCCAAGTCCCTGCACTGATCCTGCTGGGCTCTGAGCCCCTGCAGCTGGGACCCTCTCACGCAAGAGCAAGCAGCAGCTCTCTGCCTGTTGGAAAACTCAGCCCAAATCACCCAGCTGCAGGAAATGCAGCTCTCCCGCTGCTCCCATATCCCTGGGGCACTCAGGTGCTTGCCAGCTCATGATGCTCGGCCGTTCACTTGGCCGGGCACAACGGGAGATGCGCTTGTTGCTTGAGCTTTCCTAGCAAGCTCCCTTGGACTGCGATGGGCTCAGCAAGGAGCTGCAAACTGGGATTTCCAGCCTGGCTTTGGGGGGCGGTCAGGGCAGAACTCTCCTGCACCTACACCGATGTCCTTCCAGCGACCCTCCATCTCTGGCAGAGGGGAACGGGGCTCCTCCCATCATTTTAAAATGCAAACCCACCGCTTGACTTCTGTAGAAAGTTAACATCGGTGCAAGAACCACTTTAGTGATTCCTATTTTAATTGCCTGGAGAATAGATGTTAACCTAGCTTGAAACTCGAGGCAGATTTGCATAACAACGGATCTAAAAGCTGCGCTCGCTCCCACAGCCCGCACAGGGAAACGTGTTTCTGGTAGGTTTTATGTTTTAAGTGCTCCTAACAATGGAGCAATTCAGTGTTTAAGTACAATTTTCAGGTCCTCCAACAAGAGCCTGCTGCGGGGTAAACGCTCTCCTGGCACTTCCCCGTTTCCAAAATGTCTCTTTCTGAAGTTCTCCTCTGAAGCCCAGGCGCATTTTAGAAAGACTTTCTTCTCCCTTTGGCTTATCACGGTGTGACTTGAAGATTTAAGCCATTCCAGAATACTGTTTTAATTCTTTTCTTTCTTTCTTGTAGCGGAAAAATCCATTAAGCTCAGATTCAGCCTCACCAACGTGAGCAAAACAGCTTTTATTAACGCCTTAGCTGCGATGAGGGAGAACTCCAGGCTGTCAGCTGTGACTGCGGGAAGGCTCTGGGTGCTGTGCTCAGGATGCATAATAAAAAAGGATGAGGAATTGCACGTCAACATGTCAGTGGAAAGTGAGGACACGAGATATTGTTTACCAACGTTGTGCTTCAGTCAGGATGGGAAAGCTGTCAAATGGGAAGGACAGAACAGAGCTTGAGTTTCTCTCTGGTTGGGCTTTCCAGTCCTTCTTTGACTTCTTTTTTTTCCCCTTCTTTCATGCTGGGCAGCACCGGGTTGCCCTGGTTGTGTTTGGCAGAGGCTATAAGAGCCTTATTGTGACCCCCAGTGCTGTGCCACCTCCAGTGCCAGCTGGGCTGTGCTGTGACCATGCCATGCCATGCACATCCCCTCTGCCACACGGCCACCGGACAGGGTTGGTGTCAGCTCTGCTCTGCTCAGCTCAAATGTGCACAGACATTTCTTCTCCTGCTTCATTTTACAGTGCTCTTAATAATAATAAATTTCCATTATGTGTTTGGGCAGAGGCTGAGCATAGCCCCAGTTTAATCAGGGATGCAGGAAGACAGCATGCTCACACCTTGCAGAAGCTGCGATCCCCTGATCTCCTCTGCCAGGAATGCAGCAGGTTTATTGTTTTTAATTATTTTTAAAGCCATTCTCTGGTTGCCATGGTTTCAGGGAAACAGAGGGCTGGCACTGCTGGGAGCTTTCCCTGGCCATACCATGGGGCTGGTCTGGCTGAGGGTTCCTGTGCCAACGTTGTCACCTGGCCTACCTCCAGGACACAGCGAGCAGCATCCTCTGCCCACACCTCAAGGGATTCCTTGGCTGCAGAGTGGTTGCAGAGAGGACACCTGCCCTGCAGATTTGCAATGCACGTGTACAAGCCAGGCACCTTACACCTTCAGAAACATGTAGCAATGTGTTTGCAGAAAGCCCTGCTGGCCTGCACCCCTGGTATTAGAAATGCTGTCACCTCTGGGGCAATCCGAGAGGATTGCAGCTCTCAGGTGCCTTTCAGAAGGACTCTGACAGCTTAGGAAATGCCCTCGGAACAGTTCCTGCCTTCGGTGCTGGCCAGTATCATGCTGCTTAACAACTTTTAAGGTTCAGGGAATCCATAATCTGGCTGGAAAATGTGGAGAAAGCAAAATTTGCTCTGCAAGAGTCAGAAGAGAGGGCAGAGAGTGAGCTCCAAGGGTAGGATTGCTTCCATTTGGATAGGCATTTGTTGGTGCAAAGTGGAGTTTGTGTAGGAGCTGTAAGTGTATACTTACCTTGGCCTTTCTTTCCTTTTGAATGAAGAAGATTCATTTGATTTTTTTGCTGCTTTTCCCTTCCATGATTGTTTTTGAGATCAGGGATGGTTTCTCATTCCTTCTGGCTGCAACATGGGGCAGTGAAGGCAGAGGATCTCAGGAGAAAAGGAGGACCTTGCTCCTCCTCAGCCACCCACCCTTCCCAATGCCAATAGCACCGTATTGCAAGGGAGAACCCGTCCCACAACTGGCACAATTCTGTGAATGCGTAAGTGACATAAACCAGGGCTATAGTTATGATGAACAACAGAAATAAAAGGAAGAATTTGACCCTTTGCACTTTCCTCGATGAGTTAACGGCAACACTTCAAACCCAGCATCGTTAAAGGAAAATGGCAGCTCATATAAATGGAGGGCAATTCCTGCTTCTGTGTGGACCAGAGCCACCAAAATGACTCTTCTCATGGCACCAGCTCCTCCGCCACCAGCAGAGCGAGTCCAAGAGGTAAAAATAGAGAGGCAGGAAGAAATGTGTTCACCTCCATTTCTCTTTTTTTTCCTTACCAAATTGAATAACCTCCATCGGGGAGCTCCTACCACTTCTAAATGGTTGACTGAAGGTCCAATTTATTCCCTGTCACACTCTCCCATGCTCCCATGTGATGCGGCCTGCCCTGCGAGCACTGAGCGGACTCTCCTTGAGCCATCTGCACACCCTGCATACACCGCCAGCTCCTTTTTATTGTTTTGATTGGTTGGTTTGGTTTGGTTTTGGAAATAAATTCTATATTTCCATCATCTCTTGGGGTCATCACCTGTTTCAGCCAAGGAAATGCATATGAACTGTCACTGCAGGTAATTCCTTCTCTCAGATATTCAATGCAGTTCTGTCACTGATGCAAGGACTCTGTCTTGCTCTTGTCACAGGTGTATGGATAGGAAGGCAAGGAGAGGGTGAGGAAAGGGGTAGACAGGGTTCGTGGTGCTGTGGTGAGGCCCCTTGCAGCCTGAGGTATTGCTCTGGCCAGGGGGAAGGCAGCCAGAAGGCAGCTGTGATTTGAACAGCTTTCACTTGATGTGAGCAGATGAGACTGAGCCAGGAAGGGAAGAGCAAAACGTGGAAAGCAGCCCCATGCTGGGCTCCAGGGCCACTGGAGCTGCTGCAAATCAACAGAGCATTGCTGAGTACAGTGCAGAGGGACAGGACTGGGAACAGCAGCAGCTTAGGTTAGATGTTAGGAAGATATGCTTCGCTCAGATGGTGGTGAGGCCTTGGCAGAGGATGCCAACAGATCAGTGGGTGCCCCACCCCTGGAGGTGCTCAGGGTCAAGTTAGATGGGGCCCTGGGCAGCCTGTGCTGTTGGGGGCAGCCAGCCCACTGCATGGGTTGGAGCTTGATGAGCTTGAGGTCCCTTCCAACCTCAGCCATTCTGTGATCCCTATCTCCCTCCAGCTGTGCTCTGGGTGTGCCATGTGCTCTCCACATGGATTGGTAGGGAAGGACATCTGAGCCGTGCTTTCATTTGTGCCATCACTTATGAAGTTGGTGGACTTATGCTTGTTCTTGCAAAGGGAAACAAACAAAGCGATCATTGCCAGAGCTGTGGAAGAGCTCTCATGGAGTTACCACAGACGCACTTATACTGTCGCTATCTCATTAGTGGTCTGCCCTGAAGAAAGAAATCCATTATGCATGAAGGCTGGGAAGACAAAGGGAACACTGGTGTGTTGAATTGATTAGCCCAGGCTTTAACGTGGAAACAGGCCGGGGTTCTGCTGGCCTGGGATGAAGCACTGAGACACAGGGTATGGGCTGCACAGGGCTCCCCATGTCCCCATGGTGTTCATGGCTCGTGGGTGTGCATGGGGAGGGGTCTTGTGCTCACTGCTGTGAGTGTGCAACTAGGGAATGGCATCTGTGCAAAGAGAAACCGGAGCCTGCTGTAACGCATGGCAGGAACAGGAGGATGTGTCTGAATGTTTCCAGCAGCTTTGCATAGAATCATAGGATTGGAGTTGGAAGGAAACCTTAAAGGCCATCTGGTCCAACTCCCTGCACTGAACAGGGACACCCACAGCTCCATCAGTGCTCAGAGCCCCACCAGCCTGAAATTGGGTGTCTCCAAGGATGGAACACCACCACCTCTCTGGGAACTCGTGCCAGTGCTTCACTAACCTTACTGTGGAAAAACTATTCCCTTATATCCAGTCTATCCAAAATCTGGCCAACGCATTGCTCTCCAAAAAGCTCTGTGGGAACTGAAGAGCACATATGGGCAAAAGCAGCATCATCCTCCAGCACTGCACATGGCCGCAGTGCTGAGAGCTGCGCAGCATGCATAAAATTAGCGACATTGTGTTTTTGTTTCCTCCTTTGATTAGGAAAGCTCGTTGCAAGTGGTGTGTTTAAACAGATATTATGCAGGATAGCGATAACCAGTTTTAAGTCATTATACAAGCAGTTTAATTTGATGTTGCTCTATAAATAATCTAAGTCTATTTGCATGCATATTCTGTTGACAGGAAGATAAAAACCGTAATTCCTACAAACAACATAACGATGTTATGTCAGTAGCAAAAAAAAAAGGAAAAATCCAGCACTCACTGGTTCAATCTTTACAGAACTTCATCAAACCCAGTAAAATTAAAAGAAGATTATCCCTCTAGCTGCAATCTCCATGGAAATAGAGAGAAGGCTCAAATACAGTAGAGGAGGTAGATATCCTGTCTGATTTCTGTGTTCCTTGGAACAGCTCGTTGCATTGTTACAATGAGCATTGTGCCTTCGTGAACGAGTTTTGCAAACAAAACACACTTTGTATTTCTTTGACTATGCTTTCTTAGGATGTCACATGCTTACAAAGGAAGAAAACAGAACAAAACAAAAAAAGCCCAGCTTTGTAGTTTGGCCAAGAGAACCTTTTAGAACAGGTTTCTCTTTGTTGTGAGTCCAAATGCAAATCTGAACCCAGTGGTATGTCTTGTGAAGCTTAAGGAGTGGGCTGCCCCAGCACTGCTGCTGATAGGGAAGCTCTGTGTGCAGAGCAGGATGGAGAAGGGCAGAGCCTGTCTTGCTGCTGCAGGAGGGAGTGAAGCCCATGGGGATGGGCACGACAGCTTCGTTTGTACAGATGGCAAGGAAAAATCTTTATGTAGAAGTTTCCTGATGCGTGACTTGAAGCTGCTACATCATGCTGCCTCTGAACATTCATCCTTCTTGCTGCTGTCCTGCAAGCAAAGCTCAGCAGATATAAATTTGCACCAAATTGGATAAAATCAAGATGTACTGGGAGTCCCTAGAGTGTTTAGAGCTGACAAATGTGCAGAGCTTCAATACTGTGCGAGAGGCATCCTGACCCGAAGAGATTCATGCTTGTTGGATTTTAGAGTGCAAACCAAGGCATCCATTTCTTTCCATGTCAAATAAGAAAAAAATCACCTTTCCTTAATTTTTGTCACTGTGTTTTGTGAAATTGGTTGATTTGGAGGTTCGTTCATCCCTGCTTGCAGGATGACCAGGGAGCCTCTTCAGATCTCTCCCTTTGCACAGAAGGTGAATTCTTTGAGCTCATGCTGTTTGCTGCCTTGCATTGAAGTTTTCTGGCCATCTTCCCTCATTGAAGTCTCCTGCTCAGTGGTGAGCACAGGAGCTTCCCCCAGCATGGGGCATCCTGGCCGTGAGGGCTAGGTTGATTCTCTTGCTAACTGTGTTAGGGAGAAAGTCTTTCCATGTCTGGAAGGAAGCTTGGAGGCAGGCTTATCTGCACCCAGCCATGCTCACCTCAAGACCATCCCTATGGTTGGCCTACCCTATGGTACAAAACATCCAATTCATCCTGCAGAGCTGTCTGGCAGGTCCCAAAAACTTTACTATGAAGATGTGTCAATGATGAAACAGAGATGGTGTCAGCAGACCCTTTCACTAACTTCTGTATTTCATTTTTTAAGAGTTATATGTTATATGAAATGAAAGAAGAGTTCACCTTTTTAGTGCTTTTGCTCTCTGGGTTTCTTTGGAATGAGGCGTTAAGGCTTACAGCTGGCGCTGACTGATAGGAAGGGATTCTGCCTTTAGTGCCGGTCCATTAGGTCTGCTGTTTGTTCACTATTTATTAACTTCTCACTCCTTAAGACTTTGCTTTAATTTAACAAACAATTTCATCTGTCTGAAAGAGAAAAAAAAAAAAGAAAAAAAAAATCATCATTTCTTTTCCAAAGCCCCATTTGCCAAGTCAGGGATGTATTGCCATTCTGTTGAGGCACAGCACTGGTAAAGAAAGTCATTGTGCTCTCTGGAGAACACACTTCATTCATTTCACAGTGGGTGGTTCTTGATTATCCAAGTTGAGTTTCTTAATAAAAGATGCCTGTTGTTGGAAATAATAAGCTGGAGAATACTTCCATGTTGTAATTTAGCAAATAATCTTAGCGCAGTAGTTAATAACCCAACCATTTTAGAGGCTGCACTTCTGAGATTCTGTATTTCAGTTCTGAGGTTACGAGAAAGAGCAGTCTCTCATCAGTTCATAAAAGGCAAAGCTAAAAGAGACGTTCTTGACTCGGAGCAGGTTGCCCAGTGAGACTGTGGGTGTCCCCTCCCTGGAAGCACTCAAGGCCATGCTGGATGGATGGGGCTGAGAGCAACCTGGGCTAGAGGGAAGTATCCCTGCCTATAGCAGGGGGTTGGAATTACTTCATCTTAAAGGTCCCTTCCAACCCAAACCATTCTATGATCCTATGACTTGGCCAAAACATCCTTGTGTTGCCAACTTTAAATTGTTTCCAGTTTCGTATTACTTCTTCTTGCTTTTTGTTATCACTTTAAAAAATAAATAAATCAATGTAGAATAGGTTCCTAATAAGGAATGAAAAAAAGGAATTAAGAATGGGCAGCACGGGATTCCAGGCCAACTCCAAAAATAACGTTGAGAAGTAACAAAAAACAGACAGTAGAAACAGCTGGAGGTGAATTTTTAGCCTGTTCATAGCTTTTGCAAGGATTGAGCTTACAAAGGCAAACTTACCTAGAGTTAATGCAGGTGAGAGCTTGTGTCCCAGTTTGCTAGTCTTCCATAGGAGAAAATCTATATGCCCATTGTTTTGGTACCTCTGTTTGTGTCATGCTCAGGCTTGGAGGGAGATGTTTGTGTTGGCTTTATTAAACTAGATTTTCCAAAGAGAGGCACACACGTAGCTGACAGCTGGTCTGGGTAGGATTTATGTCTTCTTGGATCTAGGACATTCTCTCAGATTGGTAAACAACGACACTTTCCCCGTGCTTCACTGAACGCATCTGGATATGGAGTTATTAAGCAAATGTCCTATGATTCACAGTGGGGAATGGTAAGGAGCTCTCTGTGGATTTACTGAATGGCATGCTATGTAAGAAGGCTAATAATTTATCAACATACAGTATGCATTTACTGCGCATCTTAAACTAAATTAGTCCCAGATCTGAAATAAAATATGAAGAGCAAACAGATGAGAATGAAAGCTATTCTAGTATGAGGCTCCTGATCCCAGTGACACAAATATGGGAGATAGGAAGAACCATTCATGGCTGCTCCCATCCACCCGGGAGTGCTTCACTGACCCAGGGAGACCAAGAGGTGTCTAATTGACTCTGCTTTTTTAGCAGATGCCTAATTGATGGGTTATTTGTGAATGCCGTTCTCATGGTTGGATGGATCCCCACTGAAATCTGTCTGATGGGTATGGCTGGAAGCAGTGCTGAGCTCTGGTCTATTTGTAGAGGGGCTGTGGTAGGTAGAGCAGAAACGCATGTGGCTCCTGGGGATGGCTGGGTGGACACACTGTGGGGGTGGGTTCTCGGGCTTTGCCATGGCAGGGTCTTATTTTTTCTTATTGGTTTTTTTTTGCTTTTCTACCTTCAGCATGAAGGCGCTTGAAAGGGTTGCTGTGAAATCCTGCAGTTCTCATGAATTGCATTAAGCCAGGAAAAGCTAAGGAGCCTTTCCAAAGGAAACAGAAATGCATGTGTAGACCCATATTTGCCTATCTGGGCCTCCAGCAAGCTGGGCTGTGCAGGGTTGTCTTCTCCAGTAGCAACAAAAGGCTTTATCCGAACTGTACTGATCTCTTGGCCATGCTGGACTTAGTGACATTGCCAACTGATTTCTACAACTCTTCTAATTCATTTATATGAGCCAAGAGATTCATAAAGATGATATATGAATAGTTTATCAAGAGAGATATAAATAAGCAAATATTTTCAAATAAAAAAGCAAAATTTGGGGAAGTGAAGAGATGTAGAGCATCCCTGCACAATTACTTGCATTTATCCCACCCTGAAAATGACAGTTAGATGCAGGGATGTTGCCTCTGTCCAGCACTGTTCATCTGAACACCTGAATCCACATTCCCAGGAGTGAATGAATGGCTTTTATGTGCTTTACCTTTTCCCAAGATCTTCTGATGTTTCTCATAGTTGTTCCAGATGGTAACTTCCTCAAAACCACAAATTGTCAGTGCAAATTAAGTTGGCTTAAGCTCCTAATGTCACATGTAGCTCTGTTTTTTTGGCTGAAAGGCAGATTTCACATCAGAGGAAACTGTCTGGCACCCAGACAGACAGGTGACTTCTCTGCAAAAAGACTAGATCCTGTGAAATAATATTCATCTCCTTCAATTGTCATGCAGCTGGGTTAAGCCTTGCCTCATTATGTTGCCATTAGCTGCATTAATATCTTCTGACAAAAGTACATTAAAACTGCAGATTGATCTTGGGGCGCTGTGGAGTCCATGCTGGCTTTCTGGAGTGCCTGGAAATGTTCTGTGTTTTGAAGTGAAAGAAGATAAAAGGAATGCAAGTCTATTAGAGAGATGTCCTGCGTGCTGCTGTGCCATTTGGAGCGTCGTGTGTTCAGAGGGGTTTGACATGGAGCACAGTGTGATGGAAGGAGTCCAGAACCCGGACAAGTCAGTATCCAGTAATAACACACCTGAAAAATTTAGGTGACCACAGATGTTTAATGCAAGCCCTTTGATTGTATAAAGTCTAGTGTCCAGAAGTGAGGAATGTGGGTATCGTTAATTCCAGCAGTTGTCTGTTCTGCTGCATCCATCAGACAATAAGACTGAAAATCTTTCTGTGACAACAACCGTGTGTAATAGAAATGTTCCCATACCATAGATATTTATACTGGGATGTCCTCACTGGCTGCATTTTAGCAAACAGACTATCAGCTTTTCCCAGGTCAGGGCAATCTAGGTGCTGCATACGGGGAAGCTCATCCTGCAGACAGCTCAGCTCTGCCCGTAGTTATGGAGATAACTCAAAAAGCTGAAGTCACACGCGAGAAAGGAAAAAAAAGCCATATGTATTATTTTTAAATGTGTCGATTTGAAGGGCTGAAAAAAAAAGCCCTGTTCACATTTTTATACACTTTTCAGATAGAGATTAAGCTGATTGCCACCGTGGGGGATTTTGGACAGGCTCCTTGATTTCTTGACACTGAGATGCTTTGTTCTTGGCTCTGCGGCACAGCGCTGTACAAACAGCAGTGACTGAACTTTAAGAGTACTTGCGAGTGGATTTTAGCTCTCTTGACTTAGCCAAGGGAAGCCAGCAAGGACTCAGCCTGCATTTTAATGACTGCAGCTTGAAAAGCGTGCAGCAGTGCTCAGGAGGTCTCTCAGGATCTGCGTGGTGAATGATAGGGCACCATGGGGAGACAGTGACTTCTTGTTCACCATCACACCCACAGCAGCTCCCCCCACTTGTGCTGAGGACGCCAAGTGTAACCTTACTTCATCTCTGCTTTCACCCATAATGTGGAAAGCACTTTGTTAGCTGTCGCTTAGAGATGTAATTGAATGGGTTGGATATTAGGAACGTTTTCTACTCTGAAAGAATGGTGAGGCACCAGCACAGCTGCCCAGGGAGTGGTGGGGTCACCATCCCTGGAGGTGCTCCAGAATGGTGGGGATGTGGCACTGAGGGATGTAGCTATGGGCTTGGTGGGGTGGGGTTGGACTTGGGGATCTTAGAAATCTTTTCAGCCTTTATGATTCTAGAGATCCAGCCGCTTCTCTCTATGGCAGTAACCTTTAAACTGTGAGTTCTCACTGCAAAAGCTCCTTGACTGGGTGGAGTTTTCCCCTGTGCTCTGCACCAACTCAAAGCACCAGCTGAATTTCTTCCTATTCCTGCTGTGAATGTTAGCTCAGGTGCCTTCAGCACACCATTTACCACATCCCTGGGTGCTCCATTCAGTCCTGTGAAAAATAAGTAAATCACTTCCACTCATAACAAAAAAATCTTTGCTCTGTTTTTTTTTTTTCCCCTCTTTAAAATGTACCTGACTGGCTGAGATTATGCCCGGAATATTTTTTCACATCTCTTTCTCCTGTTGAGCAAAATCAAAGCTCCTGAGCTCCGCAAGGCTGCTGCTGATCTAAGTGCAATCTCTGCTAATCACTGCAGCCTGTGGGTGATTGACTTCAGGCAGTTCCAGAGGCCATGGTCAAAGCTGACCGCAGGGCACAGGGCATGTGGAGATGAGCTCCAGCTGGGTTTGGCCCTCCAGCTCAGAAAGATCAGCTGGAAAATACAAGCTGTAGCCAATGGACTCAGGGAAGAGCTAGAAAGACCCAATAAAAGTGAGTGTGAGGCATAGAGAAAAAGGATGCTTGATGCGGCTGGGCAGGAGCTGAGGCAAGTAAGAGGGAACTGGGAGATGTAAAGGTAAGTGAAAAACAGAGACCTGGATCCTCTTTCAGAATGGCAGTGTCTGTTCTCATAGCAGTGCAGATGTGGGGTGGTGAGGGTTGGGTGGTAGGGATGCTGCCCAGCTGGTGCTGCAGGGCAGTTTCCTTCAGAGGAGAATTAGCTCCTATCAGAACTAAGCGTCAGCTTAATTATTTTAGCTACACTGGGATAATTTCAATTAGCTTTTCACATTTGATGGTATCTCCCCTGTTTTGCTCAGGCAGGCATTTGCTCTCATTTTTTGCTCTTACCCAGGAGTTGGACATGATTAGAAGTCTTGCCTGTTTTCCAGGTGCTCTGTGTTTCTGCTCTGTCTCATTGTTTATCAGATTGTTAAGGATATTGAAACAACTTACTGGAAGCAGCTTCTTTTTGATTAAACCTCACCTACAGTGCAGAGGTTGGGCTCATTTCTTTGCCTCTTTTATCACGCCAGAATCAGACCTCAGTGTGTGTGCCCTCATGGATGATTACAAACATTCCTATAAAGCTTCCCTCACCCCCAAGGTAGTCGCTTAGCAACTGTTTCCCTGTCCTGTCACACGTGTGATGGAGCTAACATGCAGTCAATCTCTCTTTGCTTGCTAGAAAAAAAAAAGGTACTTTGAGGAGGAAGAGGCTTAGAGAAAATGTGAGTTTAGGTGGAAACGACTCTTTACCCTGGGGAAAGGAGCCTTTAAAAACATCACCCCAAAATGTTTGCTGGGGCTCAGGGACTCGCTGTGCAGGTGATGGGAGAAGCAGCCTGCTCTTGGGTAGGTCACCATCCCAGAGGTGCCCCGCTGCCCTTCACTCTGTGCAAGGATGAGACAGCTGACTGTCTGTCCCTTGGTTTGTCTTATGGATACTAAGGTTCAAAGAAAAAGATATAGATTAGACTTTCCTTCCCAGACCGTCTACTGCTTTGAGGTGTGTGTACAGTTGTTATACAGATGGCTGTGGCCTCGCTGGCCCACAGAAGGATGCCGTGTAGCAGCATCTGCTTTGATCTCTTGGCACGGAAGGGGCTCTGCTTGTGTCAGGCTGCAGACCTCTGCTTGCTCACAGCTATTCATCTGGTGTTTTTAGCTTAACCGATCTCCCAAGTGGTTGGAAATGTCAGAGAGATGAGATAGTGTGAAGGACTGTCTCTGTTCAATATCAAAGTAGACTTGTGGTTGTCTTGTAATAATTAAAACCAGCTCTGCTAATCAATACGTCTCAGTTTAGCTAACTCTTGCTCAAGTTCAGACTTTCTTTTTAATTAAACTTGCTTCAGTGACCTTTTATTCCTTTGCTTGCATCAGCAGTGCCATCCGTTTGCATATATTAATGCAATAGGAAGGATGCAAATAAGCCAGCTGCATGGGGAAATCTTGATTAAGCAATTTTACAGGGAAGAGGATGATTTATCAGGAAGGCTCTTCATGCATTTTCAAGAGAAAGATGGACTCAACTGGGAGAAAGGAGTCCAGCTCCTTCATTGGAGCTGGGGAGGTGTTGGCAGTGAGTGTCTCTACTCTGGGTGCAGTAGAACACTACGAGTTTCCTTTGCTCATCTTCTGAGGGGTCTTGCTTTGTGTGCTTTGCAGCTAGATGCTCCTCTTTGTTATGGTTTCATCAGGGATCCCCAGTTGTTATGAGTCTTGTTCTGGCTATGGATAACTTCATATTTAGTAAGGTTAAATCCATGCAACTCCATCCCCAAAGCCATGCAGTGCTTTCAGTTCCATCTGGATTCAGTTTCATCTGGATGGTGATCTATCAGACCACCTGTCTGAGTCTTTTCTTTTTCTGCTGCTTCTGGGAACTGCCCAGATTTGCAGATTGGGAATTCGTTGTTTGTTAACTCTCTGTCCTGTGTGAGAGTGGATCAATCAGGACATGCTTTGCTATGAGTGTAATGTATTTCACATGTTAAATGCTTCTATGGTAAGAAGCGAGTAATATAGAGGATGTTTTCTCTGGCTCTGGGTTGCAGCTTCTGTAGGTGCTTACCACACTGAGAGCTCTGAGCATGATAGAGACATCAGTTCAGTTATTCCATTTCTTCTCCCCTGTAAACACAGGCTAATCTTTCTTGGATTCACAGCTGTAGCATTTCTAAAGGCAATAAGTCAAATTCACGGCGGACAGCACAAAAATCCCAGTCCTGCATTATGATCCACTAGTGGGCATGGGAGTTCAGAGAGCTTTGATAAGGCAGCGGGGCTTTGTGCAGGGCTCAGCCCACTGCTGGATCACTGTCCTGAGCTGGTAGGCAAGTTTGTCACCTTGTGATTCATGGGGAAAATAGCTGAACTTTTGAACAGGAGGGTGGGCAGCTTTGCAATTGTTCAAAATTACTGTTGCATAGATGGCGCATGGAGCAAAATGTTTGCTCTTACATCCCCTGCCAATCTGCTCCCCAGTTCCTTGGTATTAAAGGTCGCTGGGTATTCTGCATATCAGAATCTTGCTTTCTGATGCCTTTCTGGCAATCTGCTCCTCTGTCATTGCAAACCCTCCTTGAGAGAGGCTGCCCAGGAGCTGGTTTAAAATTCCTCTGCACCATCTGTCTCTCTGTGGCATGGGGGAAGTGGGAGCAGAGTGGTGTGACAGACTCTGTGCTGGGATGGCAGGGGCTGGCAGGTGGTGGGGCTCTGCTTGGTGGGCACAGCCAGGTCCTCTGAAGCCCTTTTTGTCCCATGCTGCAACAAAAAGAGTGAGATGATTTTCTTTTTGAGAGTAGGAGGAGAGGCTAAGTCCAGAATGGTCCAAAAGAAAGTGAGGCTTGCATCCGAAACGAGCATCCTGAAGCAGGAATTTTGTTTGGCTTTGTTTGTGGACACCCTTATTCTTAAGGCGTAAACATGGAGATGGTTTTGCAAAGCTTTGATTTCCATGAGAGGTTTCTTTGGGTAGTGGGTTGCAGGACACCTTGTCTCCAGAAGGCTGTCTTATTCTGCCTACCCTTGACCTGCAATCCAAGATCTCCCAGTCCCTCTATTTTTAGGTGCTGCTGAACGCTCTGTTATGCACTTTTCCTAATCAACTGTTAGAAATGGAGTAGCTGCAAGAGCTGACTGTCACAGGGCAGTGCTCACACTGTGTCATGAGATGACTGGCTTTGACACCTACAAAGTAACGAGAACTGCTTGTTAAGCTGCGGATTGGGATGTTTTGTTTTCTATTTCTTTTCTGAGCATGCTTGCTGGGCGTAGCTCAGAGCTAGGTCAGAAGAAAGGTGCTTCCACATGTCCTGCCTGGCTCTTTCCCCATCTGCAGGAGAAGCAAGCTGAAATTTGGGGAAGGAGCTGAGAGCTCTTATCTCCTCACATCAGCACTCTCTCCTGCTGCCGTGATAATACTTTTCTAAGCCTCTTTAATGCACTTTCTGATACTATCGCTCCACATTCTTTGGGCTCCATTCTGATTGTTTGTTTTCCCCGGGGAAGGGCAATGTGACCGCATGAGGTTTGTTAGAAACCTCTCCCTCTTTACGAAGCTGTCTGTCTCTGTGACTTGGTTGCTCTGGTTTTAACTCAGCCAAGGTGAAGCTGTGCAGCGCCATGAAGTCAGGGGAGGTGCTGATGTGCAGCTTTCGACCTGAAGCTGAGCACTGAAGTAAAAGAAGTCTGTGTTCTTTTTTTTCCTTTCTTTTTTATTGTTTTAACCTCATGCCAGTATTTCTAAGTACTATAAATCGTAGACAAAACAACCAATTTCAGAGCACTCACACTGCAGTGCATCATCCTGAGCTGCAACCTGACTTCTGTTTGGCCAGGAGCAGCATGAAAAAGGTACAAAAGTACCAGAATATGTGAACTTCATGGTCCAAAAGTATCTCCAGATTTCCCTGAATTTTGCTATGAGACATGCACATGATGTGGAATTACTTTGTCTACTGAGCTGAAGGTCCTCCAGACAACCAGATAGTTTTTAAAAAAGCCATGCAGCATTCAAAATCAGTTCCTTAATGCTATTATGGCCCTATACTCCCTCTTCTACATGCTGTGCTTCTCCTTCTGGAGGGTCTTTCCATCAGCTGTGTTAAAGAGTTCAATGTGCTTAAAGCTAAGAACATAACTCAGCTTTTAGGGAAGCTTCTGAAAGGGTTTATTATTATAAATTCATCTGAAATTGAGTGAATTAGTAAACTGTCAGTTATGTCTTCCAGGCAGCAGGGTTTTCAGCATCAGGTGGTGACCCAAGCAGCAGCTCTGCCCTTCCCAGAGAGCTTCCCTGCCTCCCCAAAACTGAGAGCTCTTTCCTCTTCATTGGGTTTTTGGTGATATGCTCATCTGCAAGGGTGAGTTGCACTGCTCAGCTGAGACAACATTGCTGATGTCTTTGGGGGAATAGGAAGTCTTGGTGCTCCCACCTCTTCTGGGTAGTGCTGTCAACAGGACATAGTTGAGGGCAGAACTCCTAGAGGGGGTCATACCACAACCAAATGCTTTCGAGTCCTCAGAGCCCTTGCAATCCACTGTGACAGCAAATAAAGGTGTGGGTGCCAGGCTGCAGGTGCTGTTGAGGTCACCTCATGTATCAGGGGCTACAGCAGCGCTGAGGCTATGCCCATCTGGGGTTGGCTTTGACAAAGTCATCCTCTTGCTTGATGCAGAGCTGCATAATGCTTCTGATACAACAAAATACGAAATTCAGGGCTGTTCCCTTCTGCTTTCAGCTCACTGGGGGGAAAAAGGCCCAAAGGGTGGAAGCCACGTGAAGCAAAGGCAAACAAAATGTGGGCACGAAATGCTGAGGTGATTCTTCCAAGGGTTGAGGGCAGCAGCTCCTATAACCCAAGATAAAAGTGCCCTGAATTGCACTGGCAGCCACGGTGTGGGCACAGCTGAATGCTGAGCTGAGTTGGCTCGGTGGAAAGTTAAAGCAAGGAGAGATGGAGGCAGAAAGGAGCTGAGCTGTGCCTCCCCAGTGCTGTGGGTGCAGGCATCTCACTGCTCTGCTGCTCTCATAGGTATCAGCATACTCAAGCTGGTGTTCGGGGGAGGAGGCAATGAGCACTCTATTTAGATTCCTCTGTAACGGACAGTAGGGTAAACAGAAATGTAATTCATTAGGGCAATATCTTTATCTCCCATGTCTGCCCAATTTCTGCTCATTTAGTGGTGTAGCAGCAGGTAGACAGAGTGCCCTTGCACAGCTCAGAGCAAATCACTGCTGAAGGGAGCAGACTGGGGACAGCAATCACCTGGCTGTGTGTAGGAGGAGATGGAACACAACACTTGCTCCACAGTACGTGGAAAGACAGGTAATTGCCCTGTGGAACAAACTGGGTGCTGACTGCTGAAAGGCAGTAATTGCTGGGATCGTTTGCATGAAATGTCCTCCTTTCTACAAATGTCAGCCAGAGTTTGGCAAAGCCACTGATTAAATTTAACAAAATCGTACGTTTCTTACCTGCTTTTCCTTTTATTCTCTACTGCCTCTTTCTGATGTTAAAATTAAAGCGGAGTCGGATCATTCTTGTTGTTGAATAGGAAAGCTATAATTAACTAGTCCATCACGATTGCTTTTATTCCTGAGATCATTATAGGTGAGGCAAAGTTGCATCTGCTCCTATGATATGCTGCCATGCTACTGAATATATGGATGCTTTTTGAACAATTTGCTGTGAGTGCTGATTTGCCTGAATGTTCCTGCAGCCAGAGAACTTGTGAAAGCAGGGAGCTTCTATGCATGTGTGTGAATACATATATTGCTCTCATTATGCAGTTTGACATTTAGTCTCAGGGTTTTTTGTTCTGGTTTGGTCTGTTGGTCATGACCTCTTCGCTCTGGAATCACCACCAAAATTTTGTTTGGTGGAATGTAATCTCCCCTAACGATAGTCCCTTGTGTTACTACAGAGGTAAATGCCCTATAATGAGAAGAGAGAAGAGATTCTTTGCACTTCTGTCCGGTAAAGGCCGTTTGGATTGATTCAATCATGCAAAACAAATTACAAAGGAAACAAAGAGAATCAGGTCCCCAAAGCCCCTCTGCTCCCATGAGAAGTGAGAGCATTTGCTGACTTTGTGGTTAACTTCAAATGACAGCAGATTCGTAGCCTTCCTTTTAAACCCTGCAGCTCATGTGTATGCAACTTTCAGCTGCTGGGTTTGAAACAACCCAAACAAAAACAACTCCCAAGAGAATCAGAGTTTCTTTCTTCAGCTCAGAGCCGTGTTTAACTGAACTGACCCATGAATTCTGCTCCCTTTGCAAAAAGGAGAGTCCAGAGCCTGCTGATAACAGGAGGGAGGGAATTGCTATTTGACCCTCTGCTTGCAGCCAGTTCAGTCCCAGTGTCCTGCTATCTGGCAGGAACTGTTAAAAACCAACAACCAAACACAACCCCAGGTCTTTGCAACCTCAAAACTTCAGCCTGGGCTGCATTGCCTCCTGAGCACGGTTGCTAATTGCTAATACCTAAAGCTGCAGTTAATTTGTAAGGCCTTTACAAGATGATTCTTAATCACAGCCATTGAGGAGTTTCATCTGTTAGAAAGCCCTTCGTGCTGGGAGGTGAAATGCACAGCTGCTTCATGGGTGCAGTCAGGGCTGCCCTCAGAAGATCAGGGAGTGCCCCAGAGCAGTGTTGTGTCCCCTGTAGGAACGCAGTGCCCTGCAGGATGCTCTGTGCTGCATTGGTGCTGTTTGCCATACCTGGGGCTGTTAATTGGCAGCAAACCACCAAGGCTTCATTTCCTTTAAGGCTGCGTATGTGAGAGGGGGAAGAGACAGGATAGAATGGTGCAAAAATTGGGGCAAAAAGGAAAAGAAAAGAGAGCTTGCACAAAATGAGCTCTCCAGGCCTGGTGGCTCAGTGCTGCTGCCCCAGCCAAGCTCCTTGTGAGAGCAAACCCAGCTGCTGGTGTGTATTGTGAGCGCTTGGCAGTGTGTACAGATGAGCCCTCACCCAGGTGCTCTGCCATGGATGGCTGGGTTTGCTAATGTTGGCCATCAGTGTTAACTAGGTCATAAAAATGTCCATGGGTTGGCTGTAAGGAGGCTCCTAACGAGCTGCTATTTCAGTCCCATCTCCAGCAGCTTCCCAAAGGCTGTGTTTATGAAAATGCTTCGGGGCTGGTAATTGTTTTGTCCTCGTGGTGGTGAGGGCTGTGAAATGGTTCATCAGTTTTCTTGCAGAGGTTGTTGTGGTCAGACATCTCCTCCATGTTGGGGTGGTGAGATGGTGTGCACGATGGCTTGGGTTGCACACAGATGATCACACTGCTCTTTTTAGAGCTGGAAAATGGGAGAAGAGCAACCACACGTGTTGTCACAACTCTTTCCTCATAGCATTTGCTTTTGAGCATTCCCAGTTAAAAAAGAATGAAATGAAAAAGGAACAACAAGCAAACAATAAAAACAAAACACCACAGACACAAAATGAAATGTTCAGCAAAGAAGGGCATCGGTTTATTTATATAATGGAGACTTTGTGAACTGGCCCTTCCCTTAGGACTGCCCCTCTGTCTCCCCAGGAGGACTATTGCATGGCAATGGCATGCAGATGCATGTGCTCTGACATCTCTCCTGGGCTTTGCTGCAGAGCAGTCTGCGTTGAGCACCTGAGCCTGGCTCAGGAGTTTGGGAAGAAGTCCAAGAGGTGAAACTAAAACTCCCAGATTTTTATTAAAGGAGGTGTGCAGCTTTAGTGCAAGGCAGATGAAAGCAAAGATGCTTCCCTGTTGTGGTTCATTGTTTTGGTTCCCTGTACACAGCTCAGCCATGGTGCTCTCCTATGGGCAACTATATCTTCCCCATTGCCCACAGAGGGTTCCTCCCCTTAAACGAAATAATTGAAGCCCTGACTCAAGCCCAGTGAGAGCAGTGGGGGACTTTCCATTGACTGCCCAACATCTGCCTGCTCTGGGCTGCTCCAGGCACCCTGGGGAGCCCTTGGTTTCCAATTCATTGAAACCTTCTCATCTTTGGGCGCTGTCGTGCTGTGCAGGACTGCTCTAAGTAGTTTTAATGAAGCATGAGCTTGATTTAAGTAGGGACCCTGTCCTTCTGCACTGGAGCAAGGAGAGGGAGCCTTGCTGGGGCTGCTATGCAGGCTGGTCAAAATGACTTTTAGGTGGAACATAAAGTGCCACCTATCCTGTGGGGGGTTAAAAGATAAGAAAAACCTTTAACTTTGGCTCATCAAATTCAATGGCTTTTGTTCTTGTGATTGTCCAGATTCGGATGTATAGATTCCTCAGGGATAGCAAATTAAACTGTGGAGGAAAAATCCATTCTTTGGAATGGCTCAAAAATATCTTTTTGATGGGAGTGCAAGTTCTGCTATTATTTAATTCTATCTTTCTGTCCTCTGGAGCTAAATGACCAGCCAGATTATGTGCTGTGCTTCATTACTTGAGAACATTGCAGCAACAAGCTGGAATAATGAGTGTGGAGCTTCATTCTGATAGTGGCTGAGGTTCTCAGAGCCTTCCAGAGATCAGATTTAGCAATGAGAGAAATTGAAATAGACTGAAGAAGTCAATATTTTCTAGGATAGTTATGGATATTACAATAAAGTCAGGTCAGGTGAAGGGCATAAAAAAGATGCTCTGAAGATGGACTGTGTGATTCCCATAAAACTGTCTGAGCAGTTTCAGCCTTGGCTGCCCCTTCCCATTTCCAACTCCTATAAGCAGCTGGATTTGGGTTCCTGTATGGGATGGATGTCTTTTCACTGGCAGTGGAAAATAACTGACATACCAAAATCAAAATATAAATCACATTTGACAGAATGTAATCAACTTTGCAAGCCTTAAAATCCTTTAGTAGGGAAGAGGGAATGGTAGTACCAATCAAACCATGTCCATCTCTCTTAGCTTCTTGACTTTGGGTCTCAAGCACCCATGTAATGTGTAAGAATAAGAACAACGTCCATCTGGAATGCACAAGGCTGCAGCCTTTGCCCTTATCTCTCGTGCCTTCTCTGAGCTAATGTATTGGTGTCATTTTTCCAAACATACCTTTTTTTAATCTTTGCAGAAATGACTTCAGGTGGCTCTTTAATTTTTGTACCTTGTCATTTATGACAGGTTTTGAAGAGTATCGTGAGCCAACTGGCTTTGTTCCCCTATATCAAACAAAGTGATGCAAAGGGACTTGAGGCTGCATCCTGAGATATCTTGTGACACTTCGGGGTACTTTTGATACAGTTTTCTCCCTTTCTGGATTAACGCTCCTTTACCAAATCACTCAAAGATTATCATTTTAATGGACACAGATGCTGTGTCCTGCATGTCTCCTAATTCCCCACTCTGTAATTCCCACAAACCACTTGATTATCTCCTGATGTATTCTGGATGAAGTTGTCCTAAGTCTGGTTTAACTATCCTCAAAGCAATTCAGCAAGCCTTGCTGCCTTCGCAGCATTAATGTTCTCTTAATGTTGCATTCTGATGATAAACCTTATTTAAAATAAATAAGCCCACAACACTGAGCATGCATTTTGATCAGACAAACGCTGATCTCCCATGCATTAATATGAATGAGCAGGATTAGCATGAGGAAATTTGCAATTTCTGAAAGTGCTGGAAGTCTGAGCCGGAATAACAGTGTTAACATTTTGCCTTGGCAAAACCTTAAAAAACCTTAAAGGTTTGTTTTGTTTTGTTTTTCCCCCAAGTTATAACCAAGCATATGAATTCAGAGAAAGGCTGAGAGTATGGAATATATTTAAGAAGTTGAAACTTTAATGATATAAGTTGGAGATATGAGAGTTAGCAGGCATTCTTATTCTGAATTTCCTGCATGGTTGGTTTTTGTGTTTTACTGTTTATTTGCTTTTCTTTGTTTGGTGTTTTTATATTATGTATGGAGCATGGTGAGGGCTGAAGGAGCTGCTCAGCCTGGAGACAGATGAAGGATGGACAAATTGTAACCTCCTGAAAGGAGGCTGTGTTGAGGTGGGGGTCGGCCTCTGCTCCCGGGTAACAGTGATAGAATGAGAGGTGATGGCCTCAAGTTGTGCCAGCAGAAGTTCAGATTGGATATTAGGAAAGTCTTCTCAGGCAGAGTGGTGATGCAGTGGCGCAGCTGCCCAGGGAGTGGTGGGGTCACCATCCCTGGAGGTGTTCAAAAACCATGGAGATATGGCACTGTGGGACATGGCTATGGGCATGGTGGGGTGGGTTGGGGTTGGACTTAGTGATATTAGTGGTCTTTTCCAGCCTTAATGATTCTGTGATTCTCTAACATCTCAAAGAAATGGACTATAAGGAGGAAGGACCAAGGGTCATCTTGAAGATGCATGGAGAAGGGCCACAAGGCATGTTCCCACCTAACCTATTCTACGACCATACAAATTAAGGAGATGGTTGCATGAGGAACAGTGCATCCAGGCATGTTGTTAAACGTGGCTTAGAAAACATTGGGAATGACAAATGGTCTCAGTCCCAAAAAGCAGTGCTAAGGAGGATGTGCTGGGAGTGCAGGAGCACTGTGGGCTCCTGGGGTCTGTGAGCTCACACAGCCTGGTGCACGGAGGAGCTTTTGCAAGGATGTGGGCTTTTCTGCCTATGATTTCATTGACAATTGCAGCCTTCCTCTCAAATGGAGATGTCTGGCAAGCTTCTAGAAATTGCAGTGATGAAAGGCAGTTTTTTTTTTTGCTCCTGTTCTTTGAGACATTCTCCTCTAAAACTCAAAGTAGCCGCAGTTTCTTTGTCCAAGCATCTTAACTGTAAGCTCTTTGGTGAGCTCTCTTCCTCGGGTCATGACAATGATGAAGAAGCTTTGCCAGAACATCATCCATCAGAGATGAATGTGGTGTTAGTGACAGCTTGGAAGCTGACCAGGTTTTGCTAGTGCAGTCATATGATTGTTGCTGCACTCTCCAGTGCCCTGGCGGTGATTTATCAGTGGGCACTTGGGCTGTAATCCACATGGTGCTGGAAACTGGGAGACAACGTGATGGAATATGTTAATGCCCTGAAACTCTGTTTCTTCTGATCATTGCCATCTCCCGCTGCGCCTACCTTTCCTTCTGTCACCTAACATACATCAAAGCACTGTAAGTTGTTCCCTCCCACAAATATTCCCTGTCATTATTAAACAAATCAGATGCGACTGCCAGGCAAAGTTAGCCAGAGCGCCTCACCAGGGAGGGGGGGAGAAAGAAAAACACCAAAAATTAAAAAAGAATAGAGAAAATATCTCTTTTTGGGGGGTCTTATTTACCATGCTAGGGGTGCTGGATAATTAGGACATGGATTTTCTTGGCACTCTGACTCAGCACTGTCTCACTGAGGGTTTGGCACAGGGGTGGGAGTGCAGGGGTGCACAGGGGCTGTAGGAGCAGGGCTGGCCCTGACCCTCCACAGCTCCATGTCTGCCTGTCTCTGACCTTGTATTTGCACTACTCCAGTTGTGCTGCTCCTGGTCTGCAGCAGTGGTGCTGCCTGGGGAAATGAGGAGGCATTTGGGGGCTATGCTGCTGTTCTTGCAAGCACAAAGGATTTATAATCGCTTGCAGTGATATTGAATATGTATTTCATATTGAAGTTAGCCCCTGCTGCCTCAGCAAATGGCTGGAGTTGCATTAAACCAATATGTTATGATTTCACCACAGTCGTGTCATTTTGCCTTTCTACACAATCCCTCAGAACCATTTATATACACATCTATGATCTGATTCAACTCCCTAGGCTGTTGCTGGGAGCTTAAGCCACTAGAAAATCCTATTTTGAGACAGAAAAAACATGAGAACAAGAAAATTCAGACACTGTGGGATTTGTAACATGTTTGTTCTTCCAGAGACAGTCCTGGCTCCTTTTTGGGAGCCCCCACATCCTATACAGGGTCACAGGCAAATGATGCGCTCATCTAGCAAAGCTGTTCTGAATGCTCTGCAACTCTTTCCATGGAGAAGCGAGATATCTATGGGGCCCTGGAGGCACCAGGGATTTGCAGTGTTGACCTTCTCCCATGATTTCTTAAATTTACAGTCTTGCAGAGTGCTGTGAAATAGCAGTATCCCTATGGGGCAGCAGCCCCACACCTCAGCTAGCAGGCAGGCTGAAAGGAGCTCTGCTTCTCAAGGTTCCCTGGCAACCAAGGTGACATGTTTGTTCCCCTTCTCTTTTAAATGTTAATATAATTTGGCAATTAATGTGAGAATGCTGAAAAGCACAAAATGTGAGGCATTAATGGGTTATTGAGTGGGATTTATTTACTTGCTAGAGCAATGGGGGTGCTCGCTCTGGAGGCACAGTGAGGTTTTTTCAGCTCTTTTCACGCTGGGTCAGGATTAAGCTGTGGGATTCTCTGTCATGGGGGCTGGAAAGCTCTGGTATTGGGTGAGTTAAGAGAGGTAGGTTTTGCTGAGAATACACCTTGGTGAGTGATGGGACACGCAGCCCAAGGAGGGAGGGAAGATGGATAACAAGCCTGCTCTTTCCTGACTCTTAGTTCTTAGTGAGGAAGCAGAGCTGATAGTATGCGTGGTGAGTGTAACCAGAAGGAGAAAAACTCCAGTTCTCCTTGGCTTTATGGAAACAGCCTCGTTCACTGATGGCATGAGTGCAGGGAACGACTCTGCTTTTCCCAAAGCTGAGACAAGTTGAATGATATTTGGTAATAATATTTAGAGTAATATAAAATTACTAATAACGGGAGGAAATAAGGAAAAATTTTTAAACATGGGGCTAATAGGCAGGAAATTATACCTAACAAACAGCAAATGATTAAGGTGTGGACAACACAAGTGGACAGATGACTGCTTTCTAGAAGCTCTGCAAACCAGAGGCAGCTGTGTGCTGTGTTGCAAGGTGTGAGCAGTTACTGCAGCTGCAGGGTAACAGTGTGGAGCAGCGCTGGGGCATCTCTGTGCTGTGGTTCTCCAGCAGCAGAAAAACCCCCATAGTGAGACAAGGTTGTGTGTTCCATCCTTAAACACCCTCCTGCCCTCCACTCAGATTGCTGCTTTATAATGGATTTTAAGTTAAAAATTCAGATTTATACCTAGGTTTAATTTGAATTATAACATGCTCTTTAGATTTCTGCAGGGAATTCTCTGCTGTCTGATGGGGATTGCAAAAGGGGACTCTGAGCATTTTTATTTGACTGTTGTGCTGATAAATTCTCCCAGGCTTTTGATGAATGGGCTCATAAAAGTAGCTCCCTACACAAATGTGGGATCTGAATCTCATCTGTGCTGAAGAAACTGGCAAAAAATATTAATGATCTGCATGGGAGCAGCATCAGGCAGGTAGCTGGGCTGACCCTCCAGAGAGAACACTGCCCAGTGCCCTACCTTTCAGTATCTGAAGAGGCTGTAAGAAAGGAGGGGATGGGATTTTTAGCAGGGTTTGATGTGATAGGACAAGGGGAAGTGGTTTCAAACTAAAAATGGGGAGGTTTAGATTGGATATAAAGAAGATAGTTTAGTTTTGTTTTGTTTTTACAGTAAGGGTGGTGAGGCAGTGGCATGGGTTGCCCAGAGAACTGGTGGTGCCCCATCCCTACAGACACCCAAGGCTGAATGGGTTCTGAACACCCAATGGAGCTGTGGTTGGCCCTGTTGAGTGCAGGGAGTTGGACCAGATGGCCTTTAAGTTTCCCTTCCAACACAAACAATTCTATGATGAAACCAATTTACGGTCACCAAGAAGTGGATTTTCTAGTAAGTGGTTTGTTTCATTCTGGAAGTGTTTGAAAGTGTATTCTAGAGGTCTGATTCTATTGTTTGATGCCTGAACAAAATGCATTTCTGTTGGGTTTGTTGGTAAAGCTCTGTGAGGAAACTGCCTTTATTGGCAAAGAAAGGCCGAGGCGGTGAAGGAGATGAGGTAAAGCACAGGAAGGAGTAAAGGCGTACAGGTTTTCCTCATCTACTAATAAATTAACACAGCTGATGTCCTGCAAGGGCTTCATGTGATTGCAGCGCGTGAGCTCACAATGCATTAATCACAGCGCCTCTCAGTGTCACCGCTGTGTTCCGTGCAGGAACCACAGTCTGCCATGCACAAGGCTGAGCTTTTTGTTTAGTTTTCTGAGCTGCAATTAAATCGGTGGAAGATCTGTAGGAGACCGTTCTGCTGAGGAGCAGAGCTGCCCAGGAATATTCAATGTAACTAACAAAGCCAACCACCCCATTACTCTCTCGTGACTGCGTTTCATGTGGACTTCAATAATGTCTCCTGACAGCCTCTAAACACAACGTGATTACTGAGACAGGAATAACCTCGTATTTCAAATAACGTCCCTGTAACTCATGAATATAAAATGTAAAGGTGCTGAAAGACATGGAACTTGCCATGATTATGTAGTGAATTGCTTTGCTACTGGAAAGATTTCCTGGTTGGGTTTGCAGACAGGAAATGTTTGTTCAGCTCCTTTGATGCCAAGAAGTCTGGGAATAGCCATTTCGCGTGGCTTAGAATTTCAAAAAGTGTTTGATCCAGAAAGGTATTAGATATATTCTGAGTTTCAAAGGGTATAGATAATACATTACATGCAGTAGGAGGCACCACTGTTGTTCTCTGGAAAATGAGACAGGGCCATCTGAGAACCATCAGGGATTTAAAACAGCATTGAAGTGTATTTGTTCCCTCACTTATGAGAAATATGTGAGGCTTGTTTGATTTGATTGTTTCAGTACTCGTGCACAAGCTCGTTTATCTAATTATGGCATTGACTGCTTTCTTATTGTATTGAATTTTAATCATCCTGAGATTAATTAGATGGGCCTAAAGAGCGGCCAAGAGAGATGTGAACCTTTTGTTCTGGATCCTTTCTGTGCTGTCCTTAGAAGAAAGAAAGAACTGAATGCGATCACAGTGCAGATGTGCTCTTGATTAACAATAAAATTAGTTAAAATCTGTAAGTTGTGCAGGGAATATCTGCATTGATTTGGGGGTCTGAACCAGATAGAGCAAGGTGATGACTGAGTTTGACTTTATTGCTTATCAGTATAATGTTTTAATAATAAAAGCTGTGTTTTTCCAGTAGTAAAATAATTATAAGTAGAGGGACAAAATGGGAAGCAACCTTGGTTTTGTTGCTCCTATGTTAAGCCTAAAAGGTAGCAATGGTCTGACTCTCTGTAACTGTTCTACAGTTAGCATTGCCCGAGCTCTCAGTACTGTTTGCTGAAGTATAAAGCACTGCAGAGAGAATTGGCTGCAAGTGAAATCTTATTTACATTTTATATAAGGGCGTGCGTTTGCTTTCACTTTTAAAAAGAAAGCTACAAAAAAACCCCAAATCCTTTGATATCACTGAATGGAATAAAAGCAATTGTGTGATCTCAGAAGATAGGATATGGTTTCTTACAGATGAGCAGCATATGCTCCAGGATTTAAGTACCTCTGCTCTAAAATTGGGACTGTACAAAAACCCTGACTTGTCTTTGTGCATTTCCATGTTTGCAGTGCGTTCCTTGCAATCTTTTCAACCATCAGTTTTAACTTCTCCAATTCCACTTAGCAGCACTGCCAAGTGTAGTAAAAAACGGTCAGCTAGGAAGAAAGCAAATGCATTTTGTTGTGAGAGTATTCATCTCCAAGTCTGGAAGAAATCAAGCTCTGCATAATGATTTTCCTGAAAGTTTTGATTTTATTTGTTTTTTTTTTTTAATGAAAAGTGGATTTCTTTTTTTTCCTCTTGCTCGATACATTGCTTCAATATATTTTCTGTTCCCATAAATCCCTCTTGTTCATAAAGAGATACACTGCGGAAGGTATTAATGCTGTAGATTTCCTACTTTCAACATTCTTATGGCTTATAAGTATGCAGAAGTAAATTCCAATTAGGAAATAATGGTACTTTTATTAATAAATGTCTTTTCACAGAGAAATTTTGGATGAAATGCAGCCTTCATTGATTCACCTTGTAGACTTGCAAGCCAGAAGAGAAGGTATCACTGTGGCTCACCTAAGGGTCACCTCAGGGACAGATCCATCCATCTCTAAGCCTTGAGAGGACAGCAGTGAGGGCCTGAGCTCCAGAGCCCCTATCCCAGTGTGACTCTGTCCTGGTGGTACTGATCCATTGGTTCCCTCTCCACCCCAAAGCCTTTCCTGTCTCCATGCCGAACCACAACAGAGGTCATTTGATTTATTCTATCTGATAGTCAGCAATTAATTGTGCTTGCAGCTACTTCACGGTGGGCTCATAAAAATTCCTTTTTGCTCTGCACGGCCCCTCAGCAGTCAGAAATTCTTTGGTGCACCATCTGCTCGGGGCGTGCGGATGTCTGCACGTTACCTCTGCGTGGGGATGGCTGAGAGCTGTGCATCCTCAGCATGCACAATGTTCCAGGCCGACCGCTGGCGAGAATGTAAAAGTGCTTCTGGCATAGAGTGCATGCTATGAAATGAAAGAAAGGAGTGTACTTGCTACTGTTTCCCTTCTGTGAAGCTCGTTGTCTCTAAGCTGATCCTGGAAATGTGATCGTTTCATTCTGCTGAAGTGGTAATTCATGCATGAGATGTGTTCTTAGTGCTTCAAGATCATCTGAAAACACTTTTATCAGCCGCTTTCCAAAAATCTCAGTTTGTAATTCTTTCTTCTACTGTGCAACCAACAAGCTGTACAACTGAAGAGGCTCAAAGCTTCCTCCTCCTCTCCTGTGATGTGTGCTTTGGCAATGGATTTTGCTGTCAGTTGTGCTTGTGGAATCCACTGGGGCAAGTTCTGCTCTCGATCAGATCTGACTTTCACAGCTGTAGAGCATGAGATGCTTCTCTGAATATTCACTGCTGAAGATGTCATTGGCTGCTATCCAGTTTGCTGTTAGCAAAACCAGGATGTACCCAACATTGGGTGGATTTACAAGTTGCTAAAGAGTCTTTTCCTTAAACTGTCATGCTCCTAAAATGAGTTTTGTAACGCAGGAGCAGGGCTGAGATGAGGATGCCCTGAATATATGGCACTGAAAGGCCACTGAGATGCTTTCCTCTCATCAAGCAGAGAGAATGGATAATTTGAGCTCTGTAATCTGTCGCTGTTGATAGCTGACCTAATTTCTGAGTGCAGCAATGACTCAGTAGCTATCCCGTCCCTTAGATAAAGGCATCGAGTGGAAGTGGTGTGTTGTTGAATGGCCTCTGCCAAGAAGGTCAGCAAGTTCTTAAGGGAAAATGTTTGATAGATGCTATTAAATGTACAAGGCTTCTGCCTATTGCTTATCGACAGATTCTAAATTGAAATGATTTTCTCTCAAGCTTGAAGGTCATTTCTGCTACGTGTCTTGGCACTACACTCAGGATCACTTCAAATGAAAAGCCAGGAGCAGAAATGAAAAATTAAGAATGTTCATATGCTGCAATTATGGAAAAAACACAGAAATCAATAAAGGGAGCTCATCTAATGAGACTCATAAATGTCAGAATGCAACTTCAGGACACATCCCCAGTCATGGCTGGCTAAGACTTCACTCTGTGCATGCCCATGTTGCACAACTGATAGAGAAACTGAACCTTACTGACACCCTTTATCTATGTAAAATAATTGTTTCCAATACATTGCAGGGCAAAACAAAGTAGATTTATAATTAGACATCTCCCTTGGTCAAAAGCCAGTCTATAGGTTTGGATGTCTTTCTTATTTTTACCATCCCCAGTGCCATCCAGAGGTTATTTGTGCCCCTAGAAGTCAGACAGCTCTCAAACAGCTTCAGCGGGGCTGGGCCCCCAGGTTCAATTATCATGCCTGGTGTCATGTCATAACTCATTACTTTTCAGAAATATAAATTTATAATGCAATACAGCAGGCATAAATATTTTTGGCATTTGATGTGGAGGGATCAGAAGACAATCAGAACAGAGCTGTACTTGGAGTGGCCTTTTTGGAAATAATCGACATGATGGCTGCTTGTTAAGGGAGCAGCCAACTGCGGCCATGGCTGATTGCCTTCTTTGTGTCTCTGGGAGTCATTTGTGCCTTGGTCCATGAGCTGTAAAAATAACCCTCTTGAGTCGGAGTTCAGACTTCATGCTGTGTTTGCGCATCACATTAGTGAAATAGGAAATTTGCTATTAAAATACATTTGAAGTAGGATACCTCTTCTTACTGGATGCTTTGAGAACCGTTTGTAGCCTTTGTTTGCCTTGTTTCTGTTGCTCATTGCACGCAGCAGAAATGATCATGGGGCAGTTCAGGCTCTGCAAGGTGCACTTGGAGCTGCAGTGTATTGTATTCATGGGTGAGCTCACCTTCCTTTCAAATGACTTGGAAAGCCCTTATCAAGAGCAATAATGCATTCTGGAAGATGGATGGAGGAATTCTTACCATGCATAATGCATGTTGCCCCCAAGGACAAAGCTTAAAGTAGTTCTTGTAGGATGCTAATGATGGAGGTGAGATGGAAATTCCCACCTTGAATTCAGATCCACAGTGCCATTTATCAGCTGCTGAGACCTGGAAGCTGGCAGGTGGAATTTCTTAGCGGATATTCATTGAATGCTGCCAGGATGATGTTTGGGGAACCGTGGCTGTAACATAATGCTTCTTCTGACTGTGTGTTGGAATTCCTCCTTCTGAGGACTTGGACCTTCCCAGAGGTGCTGCAGCATTTTGGTAATGCTGTCAACACCAGAGGCTAACTAATAGTTGTACAGGGAAGAGACACTACAGGCTCCACTTTGATGCCCCCAGACTAGGTTGGATATCAGGAAAAAATTCTCTTTTCTCAGCAAGAGTGGTAACATTTTGGAAAAGGCTGCCCATGGAGGTGGTGGAGTCACCATCCCTGGAGCTGCTCAACAACTGTGGAGGTGTGGCACTGAGGGACGTGGTGATGGATGTGGTGGGGGTGGGCTGGGGGTGGATTTGGTGATCTTAGAGGTATTTTTCCAACCTGAATAATTCTATGATTCTGACTCAGCATCACATGCTCTGATTTATGAATGCCTCCCAGCATCTTGTGAACATTACTTGCAAAATGGTTCCCTAAAGCATTTCTGAAGGGTCCACTTCAGATTTTCTTGCATCCAAGTACATTCAGGACTACTTTCATCCATACGTAGCAAGCTTCAATTAGTCCTCATCATGTGGCAATAGGAAATAACCCCAGTATGGTGTGGTGTGAGATTCATGCAAAGCAGATTAACTGTGGGGAACAGGTTAGCAGATGGGCAGCAGTCAGGGCTGGTACAGAGGTTTGTGTGGATGATGAAGCAAAGGGACAAGGCACTAGCATTTGACACATGGGTGTACAGCGATGGTGTTGCATGGCTCTTGCCAGCAGTGCTACTTAAGCAGCATTTTTAGATTGTATTAGAACAAATGGCTGTGTAAGCAAGCCTCGCATGGCTCTGTGTTAAATATAAATGCACAAAGTGATTAGCAATTAATTCTCAGTTCTCCTTCCCTGAGATCACAGATAACCCTGGCTATGACTTGTCCGAGTGTTGTGCCCTTGGACATTGCTTTTCAGTGCTCTCACCCTGCTGTCCTTCTGATCCTACACCCAGAGAGCACCCAAAAAGGGAACCACGTGTGCTTCTGGGCTGATGCAGTAGCTTGTTTTTTTGGGGGAAAAAAGGAAAACAAAAAAGCCTCAAAGACCTGCAGGACCATGGCCTGGCTGCCATTCCTCTTGCTCAGCCACCAGGATGAAGGACTCTGCTCAGCAGCCAGCTTCTGTTCTCAGAGCTTTGTCGCCTTCTGAATGGAATAGCTCATTTATTCTGACATAAACGTATGGTTTTGTATGCTGCTGAGCATCAGTTAGCGCTAATTAACCCAGTCCAAATGCAGTGGCTTTAGTCTGACTGGAAAGTCCCTTTCCTTTGTCCCCCAGAAACCTTGTTAACATCAGCAGGACTCCTGGGCAAGGCATGTGGGTTGATCAAAAACTGTGGCTTGTGTTGGGGGCTGAATGCTGTTTGGGTCCTTGCTCTTTTTTTCTGGTGTGTCTTCTTGTGAATTAAAGGTACAGATGTTTTTTTGTTTTTGGTTGTCAGCATTGCCAAATGTGGGACAGCTTTTAATGGAATCACTGATTTGTGGCAAGACCAGTGGTAGGCCGCTGCTGGCACCTATATTCAATTTTACCTCAGTTTTACCTATGAAAAACATAGTTTGTGAAATGCTCTGTGTGGATTCACTGAGCTGTTTCCATTTTCTTAAATCAGCTTTGAAAAAACCAGCTTCTTCAGCCAGTGGATTTTCTCACCTTTCTGACCTTTACGTTCAATCTGTTGTATCCAAGTTGGTTGGCGGAGAACAAAAATACAATATTGATAACTTAGCTGCCTTTCAGAAGCAATGGGCAAAACTCTGGCCATACAAACCTATGACAAACCTGGTGTCTTTGTGCCAGTTCATCCCAACAGACAGGGAAGCACAAAGAGAGCACTTAAGTTGGTACCAAATGATGTGTCAATGCTGTACAAACAGTGACCTTGCAGATCAGTTTCTCTGCGCAGGTATTTAGGTGATGAAGAGGCCACATAGCAGAGATAATACCACTAAACTTTCAGGCATTAGACCTGCAGCTGCTAAGCAGCATGCTGTTGTTTTAATAGGTGCTGAGCCTGTAAGACTTTAGATTTCATTGTTTTTGTGTGGCACATTGATCTTTTTTTTCCAAGTAGTTCTAAGTGTGTCCATAATGTATCTATAAGGCTACAGTAATTAGATATAGAATTGATAAAACATTATGCAATTTAAAAGTGGGTTCAGGCTGTAAGCGATGAGATGCTCCATTTCGGTTTTGCTTCCATTAAAGACATCACAAAGCAAAACACAGGTATCTGCAAGTGAAAAGCCTGTGGTTGCCTACTGGGATGGGGGATGAATGATGTTGTCCATCTAATTACTTTGGCTGAAGATTGCGAGATTTAAAATCCTATTTCCCACCCCTGTAGGGATGCTAGATATTGTTTTCTGGCTCAAATCCAAGTGGAAGAGTGTGTTTCTGCATACCAATGTGCCCCTGCTGCTACAGCTGGATGTACTTCTTGATGGTTTACCCTGAAAATATGTTGTGTTGGTGCAGCACTGGCACAGGTTGCCCGGAGAGGTGACACCCAAGGTCAGGCTGGATGGGCTCTGAGCACCTGATGGAGCTGTGGGCATCCCTGCTCACTGCAGGGAGTGGGACCAGTTGGCCTTTAAGGGTCCCTTCCAACTCTAATGGTTCTATTATTGCCTTTGCTCTCTGCTCTGTGATGGTGATGTGATAGAAGGCCACTCTGTCACACTCTCTGTCCCATTAAGTGCAAACAGCTGCCCTGAGGTTCTCCAAACTACTCCATCTTTATGGGCAGCAGGAGCCAAATGAACCTGGTGTGTGAAGGTAGGAAGCTGCTGGAAGCATCTATATCCTCCTAGAACGTGACAAGAACCTTTGCAAAAGTTCTGTAAGAACTCACATCGTTCATTGGAAGCCTCTTTAGTATTAAGAGAAAACCTTTGTCCTCTTTCAAATTACAGTTCTTAGTTGTCCATGTAGTTTTTTAGTTTGAAATACATGCAAAATGGCAGCGTGACGTGTGTCAGTGCTATGCCTTCAGAGCTTCGCCACCTCCATGTATTGCACCCACGGGGAAACCTGTGGGCAACAGTGCTTTACCTCTGTGCTCAGGGCAGGGCTCACTTCTTTACCTCTCATCACCAGGGTGAATCCGTGGCAGCAATTTGCTATGCAGAGCAGCACAACAATCCCACAAGCACACAGCTAATTTCTTTTGAATTTTGCCTGCAGGTGGTGTGGATTTTGAGAGCTTTTGAACTGGGGGTCCCAGCGCAGGGCCTGCAGCCACCATGCTGGGTTACAGAGAAGCAGGGAGCCAGGCAGGACAACAGATGAGAAAATAAATTTTTCAGATTTTTCCCTCCAAAGAGTAGCAATTTATTGAACATCTAAAGATTCTAATTAAGTATATAAAACAATTGCTCCTTCTCTCTCCTTTTTAATAAGGTTTCTAGAGTAAAGCAAAGGTGTGAATTTGGCCAGGCTGTCCTCAGAGGATTAAGGCAAATCGTATGAGCTATATTTAATTCAATTAATCATTCCAGATAGGTGCTAAATCATGCCATCAATCTCTGTGATTCCACAGGCATAATCCTTAACATGCAGCTGCCTGGCACAATAAGCCAGGGAGATGCTCAGCTGCATTCAAGGGAAATAAATTTAATTATAAACACATCATAGAGCTGAACACTTCCCGAATTTGGAATTCAATGTCTTGTCAGCCTCCCAGCCCAACTCCATCAAACTTTCATAGGGAAGCAGGCTGTCCTGAATTTATATGTACTGGCAAACACGCTAACTGAAGGATACCACAAAAACTACCTTTATTATTTTTTTAAGCTTTTTTAGACTTAAAGCTACTTTCATCTTCTGGTAGAGCCTACCCATGGTGTTAAATAAAGCCAGGAGCCATTGGTAACCACCAACCACTTGGTGGACTTGGTGAGCTGTGGTGTATGGGATGGAAAATGACCTGGGGAGCTGTGATGTGGTGCTCAGAGAAGGAAAAGCATCTTGCTGAGAGCAGCACTGCATGTTGGGGAAGCCAAGAAATGGGTGTCCATGGGAGGATTTCCACCTCAGCTCCAACAGCTCTTGCTGACCAGCAGAGCCATGTTAACAGTAATTCAGCACATCACATGGCATCTGGCTTTGTTAAAGTACGAATAATTAAAGCCTGAATAATTCTGTGTTCCTCCTTTCCTTGGTTGTTACTATATCCAGCATTGACTCCTCAGTCCTACAAATATCTGTTTGTTTCTGGATTCCTTTAAGAGGAATGGCTGATGGCTTCTAATGATGTGAATTTTAAAAATCTTTGTTGTTTTTTTTACTGTAATTCCAAGGTTATGCTAAATATTCCATAATCTAAGCAGCCCAGAGGAGCTGTGGATGCTCCATGCAGAGAGGTTCCCAGTGCTCAAGTGAGAAGCAGCAAAGGTGTGAGCTGCTAAGAGCTCCCAGGAGTTCACAGGGGCTGAGCAAAGGGCTTTGGTGTTCTCAAAAGAGGGACGTTGGTGTTGGCTTATTATAGGTTAGCTGCTCCAAAAGTGATGCCTCCTATTTTATTTCGTTGATCCATGGTGTCAGAGGCGGGTGGTGGTGGGAGGGCAGTAGATGCTGAATGAAGGGGTGTTATTGAATTCCTCTGTAAGAAAAAAATGGTAACTATTGATATTTATCAGTGCTTGCTGAAAGTTTATGGAGAGCAAACAGTGGATGTGGGCACAGTGAGGCAGTGGGTGGGATGTGTCAGCAGTAGTGACAGTGGTCACCTCCACTGGTACAGATGTTTGAGTGTGTCACGCAGCTCTTCTTCATTACTGGTGAAAATGCACCACTAATGGTGGTGACTATGCTGAAAAAGTGTTTGTAGCTGAGAATTTCCTCTATCAACTAGTGTTATTGCGCTCTTTGTATCTGTTGTAGTTTCCATGGAAATAAATAGGAGGCATTACTTTCAGAGCTGTGTAAACATTACGTATCTCATAAATGCATAATGGGGAAAATCTGTTCTCCTAATAGCTTCATTTAGCTCGGAATGAATTTTTAATCTTCGCTTTTTGCAGACTTAATTATTAAAGCTGGATTCACACTAAGTCAGCGTTTCATGTTAGCTTTGGCCCTTCTTGGGGACGCGACACGCATTGAGGTGACAGTTTTCCAGAGACCTGCCAGCTCCCACCACGCTGATGCACCTCCTTCGGTTTACATTCAGGCAGTCCTTTGTGATGTTGCAATGATAAATAAGTTTCATTTAGAAGCAAAGCAAAGCTGAGCAAGCCTCGAAGGCATGCGGTGACTCCTGCATCGCCCTTTGGCTTGTGCCTGCATGGGACATAGAGGTGTGATTCTGTATTTTCTTCAGTCCTCCTGCAGGTTGTCTTGTAGTATTTTGATACATCGAGAAAGTGAGGTGAGGAAGAAGGGACCAGGCTTTTTCTTTCTGCTCTGAACTGGGTGCTGAGGAAGGCACAGCTGGAAGGGAGCTGCAGGGAAATGCTGTGACACTGTGAGGGCAAGCAAATGCCAAAGCCCAGGGGAAGAAAAGGACACGTGCTCTGCTGTGTGACACCACTGTGCTATGTGCCCATACAGCCCACCAAATGTTATTTTTTCACATTACATTTTAATTTAGGTTGGGACTACTTTCACTAAGTGCCCTTTCAATAAGCTCATAGTGCAGAGGAAGAGTAGGAAATAGAGAGAGGTTGTTGTCTGCTCAGCTGCACCATCAACCTCATGTGTGTGCAAGAAAATCTTTAAGTGGCATGAAAGGAGAGGCTGAGCACTGCTTATTGGCTTTCCTCCATAAGTAGCACGACTCAGGTACAGTTATTCCAGCTGATGTTTCAGTAATGGTTTCCCCAGGCCGGGCTGGCAGCAGGGCAGGGGTAGGGGAGCAGCCAGTGCTGCATTAAGGGCATTACAAAGACCCTTCTTACTCAAATTCTAGCATATTTTTTATTTACCAGTGAAAACTAAATGCTGAATATCTTACTGATTGTTCTGAAAGTGTTTTCATAAACATCTCAATGGAAATATTGTGGAATCATAGTATTGTTGGAGGTGGAAGGGACACTTAAAGGCCATCCGGTCCAACTCCCTGCACTGAGCAGGGACACCCACAGCTCCATCAGTGCTCAGAGCCCATCCAGCCTGACCTTGGGTGTCTGCAGGGATGGGGCACCACCACCTTTCTGGGCAACCCGTGTCTCATCACCCCTATTGCAAACAACTTTTTCCTTTTATTCATATTATAATGCTGCAGAAATAGTTTCCACTGATAATTTTTCTTCCATAATTAATGCTGAATACATTTCCAAACTCTAGCTGAAGGTGTCTTCACTGTTGCAAGAGTTTAAAGCTGAGACAGCATATAGCAAGGTAAAGATGTCACTACTGCCAGTGATTAAACTCTTAGATGATAATCTATTTATCTTGAGAACAGCAAGGATGAGCAGGCAGGTCTCGCCAGCAATGGCAAGATATCATCTGACAGTGCAGAAGTAAATGACCGTGACTGCTTTGGGGATGTGCGTGCTGAGAGACTGCCCTGAAACCAAACACTGACTGCTGCTGTGGGCCACTGTGTCCCATGGAAGAGTGGGGTGATGGGCTCCTCACTCATTGTCCCATGAGCTGAGGGGAGGAAAGCTGAGCTATCAGGAGAGGCTTCAATCTGACTGACATCCAGAGGGCTCAGGCTGCCAGTGCAAAAGCGCCCTTGAAATATTTTGTGATTATAGATAGCAATCTCCTAACTCAAGAAGCGTTGGATTTGGCAGAGAATTCTGTGTTTGACCTTCTGATGGGGAAAGAGAGAAGTTTCTAAGAACCAAAAATACCCAGTTTGCATGGGTACAAATAGTTCAGGCCAGACTAACTGCTGTGTGCAAAAGAAGTCAGGTCCCAGATCGGAACAGAAGAGTTGCTTTAAAAATGCCAACTCTAGTGAGCAGAAGCAGTGAGTGGTGACTGGGACCTCTGCTTCTCCTTTTGCATTTAAAATCACATACCGACTGCCTGAATTCAGCACTTGGGGTTTTGCTGTGTAATGGGAGCTGGTCTGGCAGCCAGGATGGACAGTCATGATTTCAGGAGAAATGGGGCAGTTATTGCCTTCAGGATTAACTTTGCTTTCTTGACAGAATACGCTTAAATCAGACCATTTAGGTCTATTGTTATGTACTTACTTGTGTTTTAATTATTGTTAACAAACCTGCCCTTTATGTCTTGTAAAATTACCTCTCTCCTGGAGTTGCTCTGCTCCCTTGGAGATAGCAACATGCTAATTAGTGTCTGCTGGTAATTGCTGCTTTATAAAGGCCGAGAAGTCTGTAACTGGGAGGGCTTCAAAGTGGACAGAGATCTGATCTCTGCACTGGGTGTTAATAGGAAACTGCGCCATGGGGAGAACCCAAGGAGAGCAGCCCTAAAGCTGGGAGTGGGCTTGGTGGAGATGGAAATAAGAAGCTTTCATGGTAGCAGCCACGGACTTGCATCTGGATGAAAGAGGCAGTGACTCAGATTGTTCAAGAAGATTAATAATTCAAAAATAGCATTGCAGCTCTTTGCAGAGGGTGCTTCATAGTGCTGTTCCATACCCTTAGAGCTGCGAACCCCTTTCCCTCCTAGTTCCTACCCTATGAACTGTGACAGGCTGTGCCTCATAGGGGCCTGAGGAAAAGCATAAGTGGCTCTACTGCAATCAGAGGTAGCAAGACCCATGGTACCATCCCACCCCTTTGCAGCTGTGCCTGTCTCCAGCTGTTCATGGAGCCATCTGCAAGGAAATCACCTGGCTGGGCTGGGTGGGAGGGCATGACTGCACACAGAAGCTTCCATCCATGCAGTCACCAGTAATCAGTTGTTATTTAGCAAGGGTGAAGTACAATCTACTCATGTTTTGCTGCATTGAATTAATGTGACAGATAAGCTCACAGCAATGGATCATCTCAGGGGAAGCTGACTGGAGCAGCTTGCTTGGAGCTAACCTCTCTCCAAGTCCTGCAAAGGCTGTCCTTTGCTCAACAATGAGCGGCGTCCTTTTAGTCCTTGACATTTTAGCTTAAGGACATTATGACACATAGTTTAACCCCCCTCCTCCATGCTCCCTTCTGGTAGTCTTATGGCAAGAGAAGAATGGAATCAACTCCTACTCCCTCCCAGTGTGTTATATGATTATTCCTGAGCAGCCCCTGAGTAAACTCAGCAGAGGTGTGTGCGAGGAAATGATGTTTCCACAGTGTGGGCGAGCTGTGCTGGTTTCAGGGCAGGGCTTTGCGCTGAGATGATTCCCAGTGCTGCGGCAGGGATGGAGGATTAGCTGCCAGGCAGGAGATCTGCCAGCTGATGGAGGATATAATTAAGCATAGCACCTGCAAGTAGAGGCTGCTGGGAAGCGGCTTCCAAAAAAAACATCTTCCAAAAAAGGCTTCTCCACCCACCGGGCAGAGCTGGGAGCTCTCTCCTGCTCTGTGCTTCAGATTGGGCTCAGCTCCGCACACGGAACAGAGCCCTCACCCCTTCGCTGCTGACATGGCACTGCCAAAGTGTGGGCTGCACTTAGGGGCTGTGCTCCCCTGTCCCCATTTCTGCTGGTTTTAACGTTGTGAGTAAGCAGTTCAGCTTTCATCCTGGAGGAAAGCAGATGCTGGAGAGCGTGGCTGTGATGATGGCCTGTACCACTCCTCCAAACCTCTGGAAGTGGATCTTGATTAGCGTTATTGTCACTCATAATGAATCCATTTCCATTCCCATTACCAAAACAATTTAGGTGCTTGAGAAGTCACATTAGTTTCACTTATATTCAGAGCTAATTGATTCCCTGTGTTTATTTTCTCAAGAACAGAAAGAAAGCATCACTCACCTCCGGGCAGCAGCTTTCTCTATCGTCAGCCCTGCTCGCCCTCCACCTCTGTATGGGCTTCATTTAGCAGGAACAAAAATCACCCCCTGGTTTGTAGGTGAGCTTTAATTAGCCCACAGCACATGCACACACACTCGTTATTCTTTGCCTGAAAGGTTACTGTGTACCGATCTGGGAGGAGGGAACTAAAATCAGGTCAGAGCCTTTGTCCTTGGGCATCAAACCTTGCAAGTAATGATTTCTCTTGGCAGCACGAGGCAGAAAGTGTGGGTTTTGCTGTGAAGTCTGTTTAGGAAAATGGTGTCGTTTCCTTATAACTCTTCCTTATGTTTCTAAGTTCTTAAAACCTGTGTAAATGCATATATATGGGCGTTTAGCTATGTAGTTTGATAACAAAAAGTGTCTTTTTACTTATTTTCTATTTAAGAATGGTCAGGCTTCAATCTCCTCTTTCAGCTGAGGGACTGAAACAGAACAGGTTGCCCAAGGAGGCTGTGGATGCCCCATCCCTGGAGGCATTCAAGGCCAGGCTGGATGTGGCTCTGAGCAGCCGGGTCTGGTGGTTGGCAACCCTGCACATAGCAGGGGGGTTGAAACTAGATGGTCACTGTGGTCCTTTTCAACCCAGGCCATTCTATGATTCTATGACAAGGTGGTGGGGAAGTGCAGGAATCGTATCTGAGGTTTCAATATTTGTCAAATATTTCTTCAAATTTTTGTTCTCTTATTTTTTTTAGTCAAAGAATGGGATGGAAGCAAAGTGAGGGGCACATTTATTTCAAAATCTAAAGGACTATGTGTTGAATTTCATATTTCTATAACAACACGTGCAGTGCTAATATGCACACGAGGAGCTGAAAAGCAATTATAGCAATCTAATATTAGAGATCAAAAGTGAGGCGAAGCAGGGGAATCAGGCATGAAATTTGTTCATTGTTCATTTCTCAGGCTCAACATGAACGTTCTTGTATGGGAAACTTGGGCTGCGGGGAGTTGCATCACGCAGTCACAAAGCTGTTCTTTGAAAGAAGCTTTTTGCATTAAAAAACAAACAATAACAACAAGAGAGTTCTTCTGACGGATCACAGACGAAGCAAAGCGGTTTTATTTCCTGCCATAGGAACTGGTTAAGAGAATTAGAAGCTGTCTGAGGCATCAAGCTGGGCGTGATAATGAGATGGTGAGATGGGTTATAAATAATGTCATTAATTCACATGTCCTGCTAACACGTGCCACTCCAGTTAAAATACAAATCCCAAATCCCTCAATGCAACGTTCGCTGACCTCGTCGTTAAAGGATCTAATAGCATGAAGCCTACTTTGCACAAATCTGCTAGCTAGAATTGGTAATAATTATGTGGCAGCATTTCTGCTCCCAAACTAAGAGGCAGAAGGATTTCTGTCACCAGAAACCGTGACTTTCTTCATGTCTTCTGTTGCCTTTCCCAAGTGCTGGGAATGCATCCTGCCTCTCCTCTCCCCGGGCATGTTGGGATGTCTAAGTGCCTTGCATGCAGCTGGCACAGCACCCGAAGGAAATCAGTGCTTCTACCTGAAATGGTCCTTTGTTCTCCATCAGCATCACATGCAGTCTGAGTAATGCTTCTTCTGCTTCTATATTAAGAGAGAGAATGCACAGGGTGTTTTCAGCAGGCAGGAAAACCACCTCTCTGCGGCACTGTGACTTTTGTCACTGACAGTTTCTGTGGTGTTCATGTTTTCTTCTTCATTCCCGGAGTCAGTACAATTTCATTGTCTCCAAAGATAGTATTTAAGTTGCCTATCTTGTCAATGAATTATGGGCCCTGGTAATTATGGGCTTTTCTAAATAACCTAATAGAGATGCTTCTGCTTTGATGGGGTGAGTTTAGCTGTAAAGCAATATTTATAATGGACTACAAAAACTGTGATCAACTGGAATGCTTTGTCTGGAGAATTATGGTCCTCTCTGCCCTGCATGGCTATAGCTCAACCTCTTCTCGACAAGGCTGGGAATGAAGAACCATTGAACCAGTGGTCATTTCATCAAGGGATTCAGGGGAGCAATGGTTCTCCCAAAGAAACCCTTCCCTGGCCAACCTGACTCAGTGACATTGCTGATTCTGATGTTGCTAGGCTGGATCTCCTGCCTGTGCTGCTCAGCCCTCCTTAATGTAAAATATTCATGAGTGCTGCCTCTAGCTGATCTACGTTTTGAGGAGTTCCATTCCCCAGCCCAACCTGCTCTGCAATCATGATATTGACTTACAAGCCACGAGATTTAGAAGGTAATATAGACTTTTTTTTTCCTTCTAGGATTTGAGTATTCACAGTGCATATATTCAGGCTTTCTTTTGAGCCTTTTGGGGAGGCAAAGCGAATGGCGAGACCACTCTAAAGCCACACCTGCTGCAGCTCCACAAATGGCACTTGCTAGAGGGAGATTTGACAAAATCTTGGCAGTTCCCTTTTAAATCTATGCTAAAATAGTTTGGTTTTGTAATAGGTTGCTGCTAGCTGGGCAACACTGGCTCACAATGCTTCTGATGGTGTTTCTCCTTCAGTTTCTGCAACGCTGGGATATCTGTGTGTCAGATGCCAGAAGAACTGATTTAATTCCTGGTTTGGCCTCAGCAGCTCCTCTGTGGATTGCATAAGACACTTTGCTTTTCTGTAATTATAACCTGGTCCTGAGGACAGCAGGCTTTGCCATCACCTCAGCCATGGGCCTGCCTCGGCCATCCGCTGCTGCAGCAAGACCTGGAAGTGGCATAAAACACACATAGCTTCTTCTGGAAGAAATTAAAAGTGGCTTTTTTTTTATATTGGTAGGTGTCTCACATCAACTGGCTTATAAATACAACTTCAGCTCCTAAAAAAGGCGATTATCACCTTTATACTTCCTTAATAGCATCGTTTTAAAATGAGTTACTGACATCATATATTACCTTCTTCCCTTACTGTAAATGGTCTCTCCTTGCTGTATTTTATTACATATTGTAAATTCATTCGAGCAGTATATTTTGCTTTCAGCAAGGTATCCTCTGTTACTTTTTCTGTGCAGGATAAATTGAGATAAATTTTGCCTGTGCCTGCGTTTTGCTCGTGGCATCCATCTTTGCCCATGAAAAGTTACAGCTGGAGTTGAGCAGGACTTGAGAAATGGTCACATTGCTCTGCAGAAAGTTACAGATCACCAGGCTGCAGGCGAGCTGTGTACAGAGGGCTCATTGAAGCAGCCAGGAGTTTAATCGGAAGTGAAAATCATAAAGGAATGTGATGTATTCTCTAATGCTTATCCTGATAAAGCAATAAGTGCATTACAAGGAAGTGACACCAGTTATTTACCATGCCATCAGGAGATCATACAGAAACCTATCACCCCTGGTACCGTTGTTTGCTGCTGGTTACCACAGTTTTTGCCATTGGAGGATTTATTGCCAGGGCTATAGAAAAGTAGAGGTGTATTTTGTGGCTATCTGGCTTGGTTGGTTGCTTTTATTTTATATATTTTTTTTATATTTTTTGTGAGTCTTCAAATAGAATCATTAAGGTTGGAAAAGACCACTAAGATCACATAGTCCAACCATCAACCCATCCCCACCAATGCAGAGCTCCCATGAGAAGGGAAATAATCATTCAGGTCCCCCTGTCAGTGGAGTTGGGCAGTGGGCAGCCCTGCCATCCCATGGGCCTTCCCTGCAGCATGGGATCATATCATAGCATCATAGAATGGCCTGGGTTGAAAAGGACCACAATGATCATCTAGTTCCAACCCCCTGCAATGTGCAGGGTCGCCAACCACCAGACCAAGCTGCCCTGAGCCACATCCAGCCTGGCCTTGAATGCCTCCAGGGATGGGGCATCCACAACCTCCTTGGGCAACCTGTTCCAGTGCTTCACCACCCTCTGAATGAAAAACTTCCTTCTAAATGTGTGATGCGTGATGGGATGTGTGAGCTTGTCCTGTGTGTTCCCTTCCTGAAACTCTGCTTGCTTCTTACCGTCATCAAAGTGTTTTATTTAAAAGCACTTAAATATGCTGAGCACAGTTTGATTTTGTATTACCAGAATTTCCATGTGGACGAGGGTGTGATTTTCACATTACAAGGGAGTAATGTCATATCTCCAAGTGAGTTTTTAGAGCCAGGTTACAAAATACAGGCTATGAAATATGCAGCAGAACCCTGGCATGGCTGCATGTGTTGAGGGAGGCAATCCTTGCAGTGACTGAAAACCCATCTCTGGGGGGTACTGCTGGGCACTGCTGCAAATCCCATTCAAATGGACTGGCTCTGAATGTCACTGCAAATTTCACTTCTGTTGGTTTTGTCCAAAGGGCAGGAATGCATCTGGAGGGGACTTGTGGGAGGAGATCCTGTGCTCTGCTGGCCCATCTCTCTTGTCTAACCTTCATAAAACCTCTGCAGTTCCTTCTGCCCACATACGCTGCCGAGAAAAGAGAAGCCTTCTCGCGGGAGGATTTAGCATTCTGTAAGTAAAAATCAATTGATTTTTAGATCATGGGGCTGAGAGTTGAAAGCCAGTTGGGATGGATTTTGTTTAACTTCCCTATTTAAATAGATCACACTGTTTGAATACTTATGCTTGCCTTTTGATTAGCTCACCCTTGTTGGCGATTTGTATGTCTGTATCTCATGCCTTTGGAAATAAGGAACCAGCAGGCATGCTGGGCTGCAGAGAGGTGTTAGCCAACACCTGATGTAGTGAGAGTTGCAGTGAAAGATCCAGGCACAAAAACCTGCTCTCATCAGGTGCCAGGGGACATTTTGACCTTCTTTCAGGCCCTTCTTTCACCTGTGGTCTGTGTCTTCTGTGCCGCCAGCAGCTCCCCTGTGCTGTTTTCTTGCAGTAACACTGCATGCCACTGTAACAGCTGAGCTGCAAAGGGCAAGGTCACCTCTGCTACGTGCAAAGCCAATTAAGGCTTAAAGAACACTAAACTCAGATTTCCTCAAGTCGTTTCGTTTTATTGATCAGACACATTTTTATTTCCAGATTGCTCGCTCTTGGGAACCATCCAGGCTTCCTAGTGCGAAGGACTGTGTAAAATGTACTGAATCAGCACTCCCAGTGTGGCTGTCTGTGGGTTTTGTTAACCTTGCAAGCTCTGTTTAAGATGCAAGACACAGCTTGAAGAGCACCATCATATATCCAGTGCTCTTCTGAAAGATGTCTCCAATTTGCATTTCCCTCTTGTCCTCTTCAAAATCAAAGCATTTCCTTCTCCCCTTTCTTTGTTAAATCCTAGGATTTTCCTGGAAAGAAGATTCCCAGCACATAAGGGAGTTTACAGAGCATACTCTGATGCTTCTTCCAAATTTGTTCACCCACAGGATGTGCAGCACAGCTCTGTGCTGTTGCTGCTCCTTTCCCAGCTCTCTGAGCTCTGGCTCCAGACCCACACATGCGATTTCTCGGAGCCTTTAGTGTGAGTGAAACAACTTTACAGACAATTCAGTGCCTTCTTGCACAGGAAAAAAAAAAAATGCATTCCTTTTACTTTGGGTGAAAGAAAGGCTTAAAATTCAAAGAAAGAAAATGCAGCGATTCTAGATCACTAGAGGGAAATATACAGTAAAAGTTTTAATATGTTCATAGAATCACAGAATTGTTTGGGTTGGAAGGGACCTTTAAGATCATGTAGTTCCAACTCCCTGCTATAGCAGGGACACCTCCCTCTAGCCCAGGTTGCTCACAGCCCCATCCATCCAGCCTGGCCTTGAGTGCTGCCAGAGAGGGGGCGACCACAGCCTCGCTGGGCAACCTGCACCACTATCTCACCACCCTCACCGTAAAGAATTCCTTCCTTATATCTAGTCTAAATCTATCCTCTTCCAGTTTAAAGCTATTTCCCCTTGTCCTGTCACTACCTTCCCTTATAGAAAGTCCCTCCCCAGCTTTCCTGTCCTTTTTACCTTTTTCAGGTCCTGGAAGGCCTTTTTAAGTTCCCCCTTAGAGCTTTTTCTTCTCTAGCTGAAGATCCCTAGCTCTCTCAGCCTGTCCTAGTAAAGTTGTGCATATTGTGCAGTAAGAAGAGCCCTCATGCTTTATAAATACGGATGCTTAATGTGCATGTAGCCAGCCCTTCACTATCCACAAACCACTCGATATGTGAATAGCTGAGCAGGTCTGAAGCTATCTCTTGTGTGTGTGTTTCTGCTGCATGCTGAGATATTTTGGACAGAGAACGATGCTGAGAAGACACACCATCAGCACCTTGGACCTGGGCATCCCAGAGGCTCCAGAGCAGAGAGATCTGTGCCAGCTCTTCATGAACCTTGCTCATACTTAAAAGTAGGAGCAGCTATTCCCATTGCTCTGGGTAACACATGGTTTCCTCTCACACTGCTGGTGGCACTCAGGTTGCCTGGAACTGGGGAACAATTAACAGTAAGTGACTGGGAAGTGAGGGTTGGAGCCTCTCTGAGAGAGAGAGATCTGCAGAAATCTCTGCAGGGCTGGGAGATCTGCAGAATTTTGCTCTTAACTTTCTTAGCTTTCCCTCTGTGGCTTGTAGGTTTTCCTTGGGGTATAGCCAAGTATTTCCATGGGATGCTGAAATGTGGCTGATGAAAATCCTTACCGTCACGCTTTGTTAAAGGATGTCCAGAGACAGGCATGGTGAGAAGAAACTAGGCTTATTGCAAATGCCTTGTTTCCTTCAGAAATCAGTCTAGAATTCTCCCCGGCACATACAGGCTGACTGTGAAGAGCTCATAGTGTTTGCTGTTTGTTAGCTGTGGGCTGGCAGTACACTCTGTCAGAGCCCCTTTGTAAGGCCACAGACCACCTGTCCCCTGCAAGAGGTACCACCACTGCCTTGTACTCTGATGTGTGATGCTTTATTTCTGTACTCCACAGAAACACAGAAATTGGATGTTTAGCTGACTGACAAGGGCAAGTTGTGATATACTGCACTTTTCAATTGTTTATTCCCCTGGTCTTGTCTACAAGCCATGAAGGGACTGATCTGAACACATTTCTCCCTTTGCTTGCCTGAGGCTCCCATTCCTCCTTCAATGTACTTCTTCAACTTTCCTTTGAGAAACAATGCTTTCAAATAAGCTAATAGAGAATATATAATGAAATATGAGAAGAATTCTGTGGAATCCAACATTTTGTCATGTTCCCAGTTCACCTCCTTGCCTCAGGTTCCCTTTGTTCCCCCTCCATCCACCCACCAGCCTTCTTGTTTGTTCTTTTTCCTTTTGACTGCCCACTTTCACATTCGTTTTGGCTTTCCTTCAGTCTTTTAATGCTGCATCTATTCCTTGAATTTACTATAGTTTGACATTCTGTTTCATGAGTCACCACTGGGGACAGAGTTTGAAGGAGATCAAATCGCACAAACTAGTTCTTACGGCTGCCAAAAACTAATCTGAATTCGTGCTCTTTATTCCCTGGATAAACCTCTGTGGATTCTTTCCTCTACGCATTCACCTCAGAAGATGATGCAGTAAATACATGTATTTATTGCATGTAAACGTCAGAGATAGGGAGACCCTGAATTTCTTTGCTTCTACCTTTGTGTAGATCCTCAGCTTGTGAACCACACTGAATTCTAGGCACTTCTCCAGCCTTCCTTTCTGCCATGTTGTTTGAGTTTGTTTGCTCTAATACAGCAGGAATCATGCCAGTGCTCACCAAACAACACCTAAATTCTCCATGCAACTCTGCTTTGCTGTGGAGTTTAATCACCCTCAGAAGTTGTTCCTAGGTGTGCTTGTGTGACTAGAACTGTAAGTAAGTCTTTAAATAACTCCTTGCTATTGTGGTGCAAGATGAAGAGGTTGGCAAGGATTCTTGTTGTGTTGTCATCATAATTTTCATTAGTGCAGAGAATTATGACAGCTTGTTCTCCGCTCAGATTGATGTGATTACTAATCTGAAACCTTGGCACATTGCACTAACACCTGACATCTGGAAGAGAAAGGTGGGAGGCTATGCATGCTCCCAGAGTTACTGTGTGATGTATACCAAAGGTCTCCTCGTTCATTCCGGGAGCTGCTGCAGCCAAGGTTAATGGCCTTCCTTGGTCAGCAGAGCTAATGCAATTCTTGCAATGATAAAACAAATAGCTTTTGTGATTAGTGATGGAAAATACCACCAACAAATATGTAGTGCAGAGTAGGCAGCGACTGGAGTTAGCAGCACTTTCCTGTTAAACTCAGGTAGCGCATCAGGAAGAGTTGGATGAGTTGGAGATTAATTTAAAAAAGAACTGAAAATATGCATCAAGTGTATGTGTGCCATTCAAAGTACATGAAATTGAAGACCCATATCAGAACAGGACTGATGATGGAAGATGGTTCTACTAGCAAAAGTAGCTAGTAGGAGCGGAATGGAGAGGATGGAGAGGAATGAGTTTGTAACTTGTCTTACAACCCCTCTAGCGGAGGAAAAAACCTTTGCCATTGAATGACCGTGGTCCCTGCAGGCAGCTAGTCTGTGGGATGGCAGCAAGGGCTGTTCCGTGATGCCAGGCACACTCACATCGCCCAAACACAGCCCAGGACCCTCAGCAACCTTTGGTTGCCCAGCCTGCATGCAGCACTGCTGATTTAAAAAAAAAAAAAAAAAAAAAAAAAAAAAAAAGCCATCAGCAAGAGGAGCCACAAAGAACAACTTGATAGTGGAAGAGAAACTCCTATTCTGCAGCAGTAAGCCACACACCAGCAGCCCAAAATGCAGGCTGTTGGCAATGTTTTCTATGCAGACATATATATTCCAGCACTCGTCACTGGTGATGAATCTTTTCAGTGATCTTTTTCCCTGTGGAGTCAGCAAGCCCTGCATGCTGCCAGCAGGACGAGTGGCCGACAGGAGAATCTGATTTGCACTTCCACCATTAAGCTGCTATTTCCAGCCCTGAAAATTATGCTGGGTGACATTAGGCAGCCAGGCTCCATAAAACAGCGTAGACATGACTGTCAGATTGGTGCGTTGGCAGGATAATCTGTTCTGACACCAAGGAAACCACGACATGGGTAAAACCGAGCCCTCACCCAGCCGGGACATGTGTGAGCATGAAATGCCACCACTGCCACCACATGACTTGAAGACATGTATGTTTCTCAGCTCCACATCCAACTTCTTGCCCAATGGAGTAATGCCTTGCATTTGCCATTATCAGGGGTATTTTCCGTGCAGCTATGTATTAAACTGTTAAGAAAATAACCTAAACTTATTAATCACCAGCATATTTCTTATTACTGTACCAGCCAAGGATTATTTTAATGCTTATTTTAATGGATTGCTCAGCTATGAACGATTTTAAGGTTAAAGGTCTTGCAAGACTCTTCTTATAAGCTTTCTGAAATCTAATCCATCACTAATTTCCATATGTCTTGCACAGCGCTGGGCTAATGTAATGCATCACCACATAAAACCTCCTCTGATAAAATTATCCCGGGTATTACGAAGATTCAAAGCATTGTTCTTAACGATGTGTGCCTTTCTCAGATGTCTCACTAGTTGAGACATAAGGCTGGGTGTTCAAGACATTTTTTTTCTTGACTATTACTGGAAGTGGAAGTTTATGTTGATTCTCTTTGTCAGCAAGTGTCACAGGCAAAAGTGGCTTTTCTAATGGCATCTCTTAGTAGAGAACAACTAATCCCCTACTTGTGCCCCCAGATTGACTTTCTGGCCCCAGTTCTGGTATTTTTCATCCTACAAACCAACCCACTCCCTTTAACAGTATGTAAAACACTGATGGACCTCCTTTGCCTTTTCCTCACTGATTTCTTTTGAATAATTTCAGTACCCTCTTCTACCCATTGCACACAACCACCCGTCTAAGCATCAACAGTAGTATCCTTTTGATGTGCTGCAGATGGATCGGGGCAGAGCTGCTGTTGCACAGCAGCAGCATTGTTTCCTTCTTGGTTTTCCAGTCATGATCTCCCACAGAGGAGACAGGGAATGGCGTTATCCCATTAACCCAGCTTGCTGAGATAAGTCCAGACGCCTTGATGTCTTCATCCCTCAGTCACTAACAAATTTCCTACAAATGGTGGGAGAAGGGCAGCGTGAGAAGCCAGACTACAACTACTACAGTATATTTTATGTTCAGGGAAAGTTGATGTCACATGCAGAGAAACAGGCAAAGAAGTGATTTCCCAAGCAGAATAAAGAAAGCTTGAATATACGAGCCTCTAGCACGTCAGTATAATGCAGCATCTGCAGAAGTATAGAAGGGGAGATAAATTGGAAATGAAGACTTGTTAGCACATTGGCAAAAACAAATGGTAACAGAACAAGCCTTGTGTGTGAAGTCATATGCAGTGATTGTGGCAAGAGAAATCATTATATCAAATCCTGCAGGCAAGACAAGAAAGAATATACACCACATTAAGTAAGTGAGCAGTGGTTCAGGCAAGTATCCGCCATCATCCAATGCAAAGTAGCAAAAATACTGTGTACATTAAGCTGCCTTCATATGCAAAAACTGCCTGGCCCCATGTAGGCACCCCAGGAGGCAGCACAGGAGGGGATCTTTGAAACTGTGAGATGCCAAAGTACTCAGAGGGAGGCACCTGGGCTCTCGCTCTCCCCAGCAGTGAAGGTGCTTGCTCTCTGAAAACAAGCCTTACTGTGACTTGCAGTGGTGAGAATTCTCCCCATGTGGTTAATTAATGCAGGTCCCATGACAATTCTTAAAATTGCATGCTGCCAGCCAAGTTTCCCAATGTTTTTTTTTAACAATAAGCATGTCTTTTATTTACAGGCTACCATTAAAGACAAGATCTGCATTGCATTATTGGACTAATATTGCTGAGAATAATGTGACCAGAATAGCTATTCGTGCCTCAAGGCCAGAAATGATCTATGCCAAGCCCACCTCCATCCCTCCCCCTGTATTGCCTCATCTGTGCTGACATTTCCTTGTGAATATTTAAGGTAATGTCTGTTCTCATCTCTTGTTGAAAGTCAAATGCATGCACACTACAGAGAAAACAGGCAGTTGCTATTCAGCACATACAAAGCTGACATGCAGTGCTTCGATACAGCAATTACGTTTGCAAAAATTTAATTCTTGGGGGCTGCTTTGGGGTGTGGATGGTATGACTCTCACTAATAATCCTTTAAAACTTGGCCAGGAAAGTGAATTCAAACATCGGAACCTGATTACAGCTTTTCCTTACTTAAGTAATGTTTGACACCTGGAGGTGATGGGGCTCCGGGCAGCCTGACCTGGTGGGGGGCACTCAGCCCATGGCAGGGGTTGGAGCTCAATGATCTCTAAGGTCCCTTCCAATCTCGGCCACTCTGTGATTCTGTAAGTACACTCGTTCAGAATACTCCTGGTTTATCCACCTGAAAGTCATCAACAGAGCAGGAAATTGAGGGGAGCATCACATGGAGAATAATGACAGGCTAAGTGTTGTTTTCTTTACAGCCACGTTAGCATGATTAGAGAAGGTGGTCATGGTGCAAGAGGAAGTTTCTGTCCTCAGTGCTCGGTAATGGAGAAATTAATCCAAAAACAAAACCACTCTTCCTCTCCTGCTTCTCAAAATCACATGTGCATCTTGTGTTCTCCTTACCTGATAGAGTTTGCAAGCTCTCAGCTTGCTGGCACGCTTCAGATGAATTTAAAACATGGTAACACAATAGCTGTGGATAGGTAACAGCCATGGATGTATTTTCTGTGCACGGTTTTCCCAGCACAGGTCTTCTTCACCGTGCACCATTTAAATACAAAAATCTGCATTGCTGTGCAAGGAGGAAAAGACCTGGAGCATCACCCTACAACAACAGCACCTTCAGCACTTAAATCCGTAGCACGTGACATTCTTCACATTTTCTGACAGCTCAAATAGTTTGTGACCGAGAGGGACAAACAACAAAAAGTGTAATGAAAGACACATTTAGTCATCCTCAGCCCCTATTTAGGCACCTACATACATTGCCCACTTCCCAGCTGGGACAGACAGGATTTCAGTGGCAGGGAGCTGAGCTCAGGCTTAGCAGGATGCCCACACACTTCAGCATCCCACACACTTAATATCCACGATTGTAACAACATAGCAACTAGTCTGTAATTAGTACAGACATTGCCAGAGCTGCCTTTGTATTACTTATGAGTCATGCTACAAAAATATTCTTTATTCATTATCCAAGCCCTTTTCATTTCAGTGCCAGCCATTACCGTGTTGCAGGGTACGTAGGTCTCTGTCAGGCTTGTCAAAGCCAAGTGCCTTCTGATAGGGATCTTTGCATTTAACCTGACAAAGATTTACTTTACAAAAGGGTGAGATCAAAAGGGTTTCTTTCTGCACAGAAGAAGAAAGAAGCACTTAAACATGGCTCAAAGTGAGGGGTTTGCTCCTTGTTGCTTCTCCAGCAGCCCATCTATGGCTGGAAGAACCTCTTTCAGACTTGGCTTAAATTGTTCTGTCAGTTAATTAAATATTTGTATCTTAATGTCTTTCTGGTTAACTAGTGAGGAGAAAAGGCTCATGAAAAACTCAGGCTGAATAGGAAACTTTCCTTCATCTTTAATATAATCTATGAAACAGAAAGAGGAAAATGCAGCTGAAATGTATTATGACAAGCAAATAAAAGTAATATTGGAAAATTCCTTCAGGCAGATTCTGTTCTAGACCACTACTATTTACTAAGATTTTTTTATTCACTGCAATATTAAATCACTGGGCTGAAAAGTCCTTGGGTCATTTCTAACCACTGTCTCATTGATTTCTTATTCCTAAAGCATCCTTAATATAGCACTGTCATCGGAGCTGACGACAGCGATCCCCAGATCTCCCTTGGCAGTGGACTAATTGTCTAAGTGCTCTTGCTGTTGGAGAGGAGCACTGACAGATTAACTCAGGCCCTGTAAACAAAAAGGTAGGTTAAAAAAAGTCTGACACAATCAGAAAAGTTCCCATAAAACACAGTAGGAAGCTGTTTCACAGTGCAATACATCGTGAAATTTCTTTTTCTTTTTTTTCCTTGAATTTTACTATTCTTTCCAGACATAGCTGTATACTTTAAAGACTTTCTTTTACCACCAAGACAGCAGACGCTCTCCCAGATCTGCACCAGAATCGAAGCATTTTTTCTGAGCCATACAAGCCTAAGAAAAGAGAAAGAGCCATTCCTGGCACAAGTTGGTGCAGTGCTCAGTCAACATAACAAGATTTGTGATGATTCTGACTCCTGAGAAAGGCCTGAATTATAGAGAGGAAATCAAACTGTGGTCAAGAAAAAATCTTAGAAGTATTCTATTTTGCAATCTAATTGTTTCCCAGCTAGAAAGGATACAGCAGAAATGCAGTATAGAATGCTCTCTCGAAGAGAAAAAGAAAACCTCCAAAGCACTACTCTAGAAATAAAATTAAATTTCTATTTTTAAGATGAATCTCAATCTACATTTTCTCATGACAACTCTCTTCTTCCTTTCAATAAAATCCCTGGCTGCGTCTGTGGCTGAAAGCACAAAAGCTCAGCACTGAGATGTACCTACTGCCTTGAAGGATAAATCAAACCAACTCAGCTCCGTCGCTTCCTGTAAGCATTACAGCCCCAGAGAAATGCACCCTCACCATTATGAGAGATGACACCCTCTGCCTGTCCCACACCAAACCCCAGCAGCATTGCTTTGCCAAAGAGCCAAAAATACCAAGTGCTGAGCTGCACAGAAAGTGATGGATGTGGATGACTCGCCCTGAAATGGAAGACCCCCATCAAACCATGATACAGTGCAGGATGGACTGAGCAAGTCGTACGTTGTGTTTGTCATAGAATCATTAAGGCTGGAAAAGACCTCCAAGATCACCAAGTCCAACCCCAACTCACTCCACCATAACCATCACCACGTCCCTCAGTGCCACATCCCCACAGTTCTGGAGCACCTCCAGGGATGGTGACCCCACCACTCCCTGGGCAGCTGTGCTGTGCATCACCACTCTTCCTGAGAAATTTTCCAACCTGAACCTCTGCTGGCACTTGAGGCCATTCCTCTTGTCCAGTTGCTTCTCACCTCCAACCTGGATAAAGATCCAATGGTCCCATTAACCATTGCCATTTTGGATGGTCCTGTGTGGAGCCAGGAGCTGGACTCGATGATCCTCATGGGTCTCTTCCAGCTCGGGATATTCTATGGTTCTATGATTCTACCCTGCAGAGGTTAAAGTTCTTCCTGAGTAACTGGGCATCACTCTGCCTGAGCAAAGAGGAAGACAACAGAAAGTTTCAGCTACAGGAATGATCACAGCCACTGTTTCCAAATCATGGCTGAAGGATTTTAAAATAACAACAAAGAATAGAAAACTACTTTTGAGAGACAAAGTAAGTTTCTCTATAGCACTAACAGACATGAAATTGTAATTTTCTTCATTAATTCATCTTGCTGCAGACAAAATGGGGTTTCAGAGGGAATTCAGAAATCATTTCTTCCACATGAAGAGTCTGTACACTTAATCTGTTGCAGTAAACCACCATTCTGCGTGCTGAGGACCTCTGTGCTAGCAGATGATGAAACAGCATCTGCCTTAACTGTTCTTTTCTCCATTTAACTGGTAAAGTATTTCCATCTCAGTGATGAGATGAAAAACACAGAGGAGAAAATCACAGAAGAAAAGAAATTCACAGTTTTCTAGCCATAACGTTGGAGTGGAATAGCTAATATTGCCAGCTTCAGCACAAAGCAAAATAATGGGGAATATTTTTACACAACTTATTACAATGAACAAATGAAGCAAGAGCATTTCGAAGGCGCACGTAGCATGCAAGCAGGATTTCAAAACAACGTAAGGGACTTACAGATTCAGAGATATATCTTTTTCATTACCCCAAACACTACACTTGTCTTCAGTCTAAAAACAAACATTGACAATGGAAGAATTTATAGGCTCAGGAGTCTGAAACGTGGCTCTGGTTTCATAGATTGCTAGGTGCTCGGAATAAGAAGGTAATTTGAAACGACAGACTCATAATTGTGCCCAGCATTGGAGCTGCACACTGATAGCAGAGGCTGCAGAAACTCCCTCCAGCAACACATCCATGAGCCACAACCTGCAGAGAACAGGAATGTGAGGTTGGTTTGAACTCACTCTTCAGGTTTCTGGTGCAGCACAAGGGGTATTTACCGCCTTGGTCTTTCTTTTCAAACAGTGCCCCAGGTACGGGGCTTTCACACCTCTCAATCCGTGTAGAATATGCCTCTTTTTACTCAACTCTCACTAAAACGTTAATAAAGCATTTTTCCAACTGCTCCTTCCTTTTCACCTCCCTCCAACATTTCTCATCTATTATGCCCAACATCTTACAGCATATAAAAATATATCACTGAATCTGAAGTGAAATCTGAAGAGTTTTAATAGCTCTGAGTCTTGGGAGGCCCCAGCCCCATCCTCAACTCTAACTCATTCAAGAATTCAGCCCTTGGATTAATCCCAGGGCTCTGTGGACAGATCCAAGGATGAAATTTAAAGGAGAGGTTGGGAATGACGATGTCACTGATCCCAGAAACCCTTCTGGTGAGGAAGATCTGGCAGTGGGCTCTCCCCACACATACACAGGGCTTTTATGGCGTTCAGTGCCGTGTTTGATGTGCCATCACTCCTTCGTGGCACAGAGGGACATGGTTATGGGCACGGTGGAGAGGGGTTGATGGTTGGACTCCGTGATCTTAGCAGCCTTTTCCAGCCTTAATGATTCTATGATTCACTGCTTTTGCGCTGTGTGCAAAGAAGCTGCGGACCGAAATTATCAGAAATAACTTAATTATTGTGCCAAGGCCTTGAGAGCTCAGAGAATGGATGACTGCAGAGCATAATTCTTTTTCTTGCAATATTTTGGCAGAGTGTTGAACACAGAAAAGGCACTGTTCCAACAACGATGGGAAGGGGCAACTGCTATCCACTATTTATTCTCTGTGGTTAACACAATATTTTGAGCACAGTCGTTGAGCAGCAAGCTCTCTTGGCACTGCAGGTGTTGTTTAGATCTTCTCCCTTGTGTGCGTAACACATGGAACTGGAGAACCAGCACTTACCAGTGCTCACATATCAAAGACATTACATAAAGAAGCAGTGAACAGTAACGTGGGGAGGCCTGACCGAATTGCTGCTCTTTTTTGGGAGCTTTCAAAGCTTTTGTCTGCCTCTCCATACGTTATCTTGCTGGGAAATGGTGTCTTTGTACCATTCTCTGCAGGAGTGGACTTTGTCCCCGTAAGTAACTAGCCATAGATATCAGGCAAAGTGGACATGCAGGTTTATAGCCTCATTACCCGCTTTAGCATCTATCAGTACTGTAAGGAGAAATCATAGAGGGAGATATTTGCACGTCTGCAAATGGCCAAGAAAGCTGAAATCCACAGTAGCTGGAATCCTTTGCCATTGTTAGCAAAATGTAGTTAAAAACAGTTTACTGAGTATACGTATCTGATGACTGTTAGCAACTTCCAAGCCCTTTGCTGGTCCTGCCCCACACACTGCTCAGCAGTCACCTCGGAGCTGTGAGCCTTTTCTCAGTAAGGAGAAATCAGAACAAACCAATTTGTTTCATAGTGCACTACAGTCCTTGCCTGGATCGAACTGCTTCTGCACACAAGAGTTGCTGGAGTTACAGAAAGCACAAGATAGTGCCAGGGATGAAAATACATCCCTGGGAGAAAGCTCCAGAAGTGAGCTTGTTGGGAAGAGCTGAGCAGTGTGGATAATGATGGTCCTCCCAAAATGCCAGGGGCTGAGCAGGGCTCACAGATTGCTGCTGGCACAGTTCAGCCACCTCTTGCCATTTAAATGCTATCGCAACTCCTGTAACTTTCCAAATAGAAAAAAAAAAAAATAATGAGCAGTACATGGAAATTAATTATTGCTTGTTCTGGGAAAGCAACTAACTGAAATACAAAGGACCTTTACAGTGTCACAGAGATTTTCATGACATAATAATGGCTGGTGGGAAGGGCTTGTGTTTGTCTGTGCTCTGCTGCCAGCCTAATCAGATCAGCACTGCTAATGCAGTTGGTTTCCCTCTTGCTGACTTTGAGCTTGTAGATGTGTGTGCAGCTCAGACCAGTGCAGAAAGAAGAAAATATTTGCCCCTGCTCTGCTTTGGCAGCTTTTGGGAGGGGGATGACATCAACTGTAGGAAATCTATGTCCTGACCAAGATGCACAAAGGCACAAGAGAAGTGAGGCCAGCCCCATTTGGGCGCACTGCCCTGAATCATCTGTGCACGAAATTCCCAGCACAGTTGATGCTTTTAGCTTATTTTATTTTCTTAAAACACTGCTAAGATTCGTTTTATCAAGTACCATTTGCTAGTCTAATAAAATATTTTCATGTCTTATGAAGGAAAGCCAGCTGCTCAGCAGATGAAGCTGTCCAGCAGAGTGCTGGTGACAGCGCTGCAGATGCACTTCGATGCAATCAATTTAGGATAACAATGCTGAGCAAAGGAGCAGATGTGTCAGTTTCCTGGCTTGGCTTTGGATGCTGCAACTGATGGCAGCTTCTCTAATCCTGGTCCCCACCACATTTAGCAGTGAGCTTTGCCCGCAGCCAGGCTGAGAGTTAAGTGGGGTAAGCAGCAGCCACTTCTTCCTCACCTATGTTGATTTTCTTCAAGTATTCCTAAGTGCCTTTTCAATCCAAATATAATTTAGCTGGCCCACTGCTTTCTGACAAACACCTTTCCTAGCTTTATTTATCATACAGCCGTAAATACATCACTCAATGCTGTACCTACAGAGCCTGCTAAAAGATTTTTTCCGCCAACCGTATTTCATCTTGCAGAAAGTGGAATATTGAAAATATTTGTCACCTCTGAGGTAACAGGTATCGGCTGGCTGCTCTGAACCCATCATCACTTAAAGGAGGAAAAGCCCCACAGAAATGCAACTGGACACAATAAATACTGTGTTTGTGAGTTCAGGCATTTAGACACATTGTGAGTCAACTTTGAACAAGCAAGTGAATAGAATGCATCACCTTTGGATTCTCACCTAGTGAGGGCTTCCAAGGCCATGTATCCTCCATGACATGGCCACACTCAGCACTGCCCCTCAGCAGGTGGGGTGCATTTTGTCTCCTCAAACACACAGATGTGGATTGCACACAGAGAAACTTAAGCATAGTGCCTCCAAATTGCACTGTGCTCAAAGGAGCCCAAGTGTGCATTACTCTTGCTGGGGTCAGAAGCACCAGCAGGACTTCCTGCCTCTATCCCTCTGCAGATTTCTGCTGCTGCGGCTCTGTTGCCCAGCAATGTGGTCTCTTTGTACACTTTCCCTCTTTCCTGTTCACTCAGGTGAACAGCCACCTATAAGGCATTCGCTGAACTCATCCACAACACCTTGGGAACAACTGAAGCTGACCCCTGGAAACAGAGAATCACCAGCGCCATTAGGGAGATTTCATGTGCTTCGTCGTCATTTCTGAAGATGAAGCTGAGCTGCCTGTTCAGATGGGTAATATGATGGGGTCAAACATAGTCCTGTAGTCACTCTTCCCTGATAACCTGACAATGTCACATTCATGCAGCCAAAGATTATTTTGCCTTTTGTGATGTCTTACACTGGTCCAAGCACAGAAAGAAAAAAACCTGCCTGTTTTGCACATCACTAGCTTTTAGGCTATGTCTGGTTACATCACATCAGTTGACACAACGTAAAGCAGTGTAAGCAGATCAGATGTGACATAACTGTCACGTTGCATCAGGTTTTAAAGAAATTGTCAGCTATTACACGCCGGATGAAAAATGCCAAGGGTCGTTCAGCCATCGTACCTGTAGACCTTCAAGATAAAGTGAGGTAACCTACCAAACATAATCCACAGTTGCGTATTCTAATCATAGAATCATTCAGGTTGGAAAAGATCTCTAAGGTCATCCAGTCCAATCGTTCACCTACCACCAATATTGCTCACTAAACCGTGTCTCTCAGTGCCGCATCTACACGTTGCTTGAACACCTCCAGGAACGGTGACCCCACCACCTCCCTGGGCAGCCTGTGCCACTGCATCACCATTCTTTCGGAAAAGAAACTTTCCCTAACATCCAACCTGAGCCTCCCCTGGTGCAACGTGTGGCCATTCCCTCTCATCCCATCAAAATGACACATTTTCAGCTTATGAAATGGTCACTTTTACTCTCTGTTATGCTCCTATTCCTCTCCAGAAGACACAGACGTGGTGACCATTAACCTTGATAAAGCACCCATGAGCAGCAAATTCATCTACCGAAAAATAGACAAAACATGGAGCCTGACTCAAAAAAACACTGAAGTCAATAACAGCCTTTCTATTGACTCAAACAGGAAATGGATCAGTATCCCCATGCCTCAGTAAATATTTTTACTATACAACTAATTTCCCATTAGGAGGAAAAGCATCGTTTTTTGTAGGTCAGTGGGAATAAAAGAGCAGAACAAATTTATGTAACAGAGCAAGGAGATTACAAAAGAGAGGTAGCACTTACGTAAGGCATCAGTGCTTATGCCAAGGTTGCTTTTTTCAATGTTTTCTTCATTTTCCACTCAAACAGAAGAGAGCGAATGAGAGAGCAAGCCTGATGTTTGCAGCAGCAGTAGTGACATGGCTTACGATGTGACACCCCTCCTACCCACTGCTGGCAGAGCAAATGTGGTGCCCGGGCATCACAGAGCCCTCTGGGCACTGAACACTTCCTCACCCTGCTTCTGGAACAAAAACAGCTTAGGAACCTTTGTAAAAACAGAAACTGGGCAGCATCAGCATTGCCTGCATGACTTGCACAGCACCTGCACACTGCAGGGAGCTGCAGCAGCAAGAGGAGGGCACGACGAGATGCCTGAGGGAGTCTGCTCTCCAAAATGCATCTCCTGGATGATTTCCTTACATACTGTTTTTCCCTCCTCACATAGCATGTGTACAGCAGAAATGATTTCAATGATGAATCAGGCAGCTTACCTGTGGACTAAGGCTCCAACTGTAAAGCGATTCATCTTAAAACCAGTTTATAAATGAGAAGCAGACATCTCGAGGCTGGTAACCTTTCAGAAACACCATGGTGACAGATTCTGCCCGACAGATTTGATATGAATTCTGCTCATTGTATAAATATTGATAGCTCTGACGCTTAGCATTGCAGACTTAATCTTCTCAGGTGTATTTGCAGCTCTAGAGCCTGGCCCAGCATGGGAAAGATGCAGTGCAGTGCTCAAGGTGTTATTTAGAGTCATTAGTCCTTGACAGGAAAAAGTTAATTGACAAGCATTCACAAATGTTGCATACTTGAACATCTCAGAGGAATTGCCCAATTAATATACTGTCAAACAAGCTGATTCAGGATCATTAAGAACCTCTGACACGGAGAAGGCACACAAGCAAAGCAGGAGGTTTGCGGTCACGTCACTCTCTTGATGGGGAAAATGAAGCACCATGACATCCCTGCTATCAGGTTGGATATTAAGAAAAGCTTCTCTGAAAGAGCGGTGAGGCATTGGCACAGGTTGCTCAGGGGGGTGGTGGAGTCACCATACCTGGAGGTGTTCAGAAACCGTGGAGATGTGGCACTGACAGACATGGCTTCGTGGGCAGTAATGGTGATATGTGGATGATCGGACTAGATAACCTCAGAGGTCTTTTCCAACCTTAACAATCCTATGATTCACATTCCTTACAGATGCCCTGTAGACCCCTGTGAGCAGGGCAAGAAGCAGAGAACAGCAGGATTTAAGGTGGAGTGTTCATAATGAGGTCTTCTGAGCAGCTCCCAATGAAGGTCTACATTGGTGGAGGCTCAGAGCCCATCTCCACCAGCCAAAAGCAAACTTTATAGCTCCTTTTATTCAACGCCTAAGTTAACTGTACAAAAGATGTACAGTGTTGAGAAAGAGCCAGTTGTACTGAAGCTATGAAGGATTAAGGAAGCAAGGTAGGATAAGTATATTAAAAAAACTGTACCTCAGTTGGCCTTGTTTTCTTGTTCTAGTCAGTTCCTCTTTGTGCATTCTGCCTGTGCTGTCAACTTCTGGACAGTTTAGCTGATAAACAGTTATTCTTTTGAAATAAAGCAATTTTACAACTAATTGTTAATGAGCTGCCTTGTAATTTTTCTATTTTGAGCCAGATCCACTTTGAGTCAGGCCTGCCAAACCAAATTCTTTGACCCAATTTCTAAGAATAAATTCCCTCCTGAAAACTGAATGCACATCTTCACCAATCCATACTGTGTCCAGCCTGCTAAAACTGGGTTTTTATAATGGAAAAAACTCAGAGCCTCCAGCTATGGGGATGTAAATTAAGCCACTGTATTTTTTTGGCCAAGGTTATTCTGAAATTCGGAGGTCAGTACTCACATGGCTTGGTGTCAAGGGAATTAACTGTACAAAGATCAGGTGATATTAAAATAAGAAAAAAGCTCATTGGGAAAAAAAATAGGAGCGTTTAATAATGTATGAGGCACAGATGTGCCATTGTTTAAAGCAAAAGAGCTGGAATATCTTTTTTACTTTTACAGTAACAAATTGATGCAAGAGAAGAAAGGACTGTGTTGCCTATTAAAGGGACTCTGTTGTCTTTGAAAAAAATTATGTCCCTACAATCAAACTTTTAAAAGATTTATTATACAGGATGAGACAAACAGGTGCTATGTAATAGCTGCCAGATACCTGCAACCACACAAATCAGTTCCCTTGCCTCTACTCTCTGTTCAGGCTGCAAATCCACGTGTCACAGAGTGTATCTCACTGTGACCTCTTGCCCGTGCCATAAATCAATGGTAGTTTTGCTGCTGAGCTGTTGTGCTTAAATCAAGTCCTATGAGTATAAATAAACACAATCACACAGCAGCACCATGCTGAAATCCTAATGGAAATGCATTTAGTAAAACAGATACATCTTAAGACCAGAAACTTCGCAGGTACGCCATTGCTGTATGCTTCAGAGAGGGGGCATCTCTGAATCAGTGCAAAGAAGGGACTTTTTTTGCACTTGATTCAGAAAATGGTATTTGTACATTTCAAAGAGAATATTTAACTGTATTCAGTGGGCTAAAAATGATGCTGAAAGTTCTATCTAGCCACGTCATTTGAAAGGAAAATAGCTGAAAGTCTTCCCTGATAAAACCAACAAAACAAGAGTTTTGAAGGGAAAACAGAAAGAGCAGTTGTTCTTTACGGAAGAAAAATACATTCATAATTTGAAAGAAAGAGGAAAACCAACTTATTTGCAGTTCTTCTTTTAAGGGAGAAAAAGGTTTTTTCTCCAGCTGAAGAGCAGAGAGCAATTTCCAGTCCATCAAAGAGAGGAACTCAGCGCAGACCTGGTCAGCCATGCAATCAATTCCCATTATTTCTTTCTGAAAGCAACAAGCTTCTGTGAAGCTATATTTGTTCCATTTTGCTTGGGTGAATGATTTTACATTAATAATGAGATTATCAGTAAAAAAATATGCACATGCTGAGTTCTCAACTTCCTATGCGTAACTGCAGGGTTTGTTTTCCTTCTAAGATGAGATATCAGCATAGAAAAGAGTGCTGAATATGTGCTGGCCACCCTGCTGTGGTCAGCAGAAGACAGAGCTGATAGGAGAAAGAAAATTATAAAATCAAAGAATGGTTGGATTGGATGAGACCTCAAAGATCAACCACTTCCAAGACCTGCCACGGGCTGGCTGCCCCCAGCAGATCAGGTTGCCCAGGGCCACATCCAGCCTGGCCTTGGCACCTCCAGGGATGGGAAACCCACAGCTCCTCTGGGCAGAACACATACTGGAGGATCCTGAACAGCTGTACTGGTTTGGCAGATGAGTCTTGCTTAGCTTGGATTAAGACAGATGTCATTATTGCTTTAAAAGGCAAGGCTTGGTTAGGATGCTGGGAAATTTCACTTCCACATGATCCTACCCAAGTTTAGCTGATAGCAACGTCAGTGCTTGATGGAAGCCTTCAGCAGCATTCCCAAGGACTTCCATTTTCTCCAGCCAGACCTACTCATCACGTAACAGCCAGAAGGGCTCTGCTGACACCTGGGACAGGCAGGGTGCTGTAGCTGAATCTTGCAGGCACAGCAAAATTACCCATTAAACCAATTTTTAACTTTGACCCAGAGTCTATGGACATGTCCTGATCACTGCTATCTCCATGGTTTCTCCTAACTTTTGGAAGCAGCAGCATTTTCTTGCCACCCTCCACCATCTGCTCTTGGGAAACAGCAAGGTATTTCTGCAGAACCAGGCCTGTTAGGTAAACCTCTGCCGCAGGGCACAGCTCAGTCAACTCATTGCATTTTCTCTGCCCACCCTCTAAAGCTGCTGGGAAGCCTCGGGAAGCTTAAATAATGTGAGAGCATCAAACGCTGAACCTTCTATTCCTTAAACATTTCCAGCTCAACCACTCTGTTTTCAGCCTCATCACACGGTGGGGGTGAAGAAGAAAGACGCAGTGTTGGTGAGGTTTGCCTTGCAGTGGTGTGTCAGGGGGAAAGGAATGGGAAAGTGTTCCACTACATGGGCAACTCCACAGCAAAACCCATTTTATTCTCCCTTCTCAGTGGCCCAGAGCCCTCCCGGATCTGGGTATGCAATGAGACTACCTAGGAATAACTTGTTTGTACAGGGACTAGCAAGGAGCAATAGCGCTGGCAGGGGAAAACACAGAAGAGAGCCAGGAGAGGAATGCATTGAAGGCATCAAGGTGATCTGGGCTGTGGGTTTGCTCCTGTACCTCGCTACATTACTGTATGTATCAGTGGAAAGGAAAACCATGGCAACAGAAACTTCTTATGTACTTTAATTTATTGCCATTGAGATATTTGCCAAGTGCCAGCTCCCTGGGAAAAATGCATTTTTCATCAGCCCTACACAGAAATTAGCATCAGAAGAATTAATGCACTTAATAACTGTCAAGAAACGCTGAGAAATGTGCCTGAGACGTGAAGACAACTGTATTTATGAGTCCCTTCAACCTCTAGCAAACATCAGCTAACTGGATAAATGTCAGTGCAGGTTTGAATCATGATTTGGTGTCATTTTAAATTTAAGTGAAGCAAGAGTTTTCTTTATTTAGCTAACAGTGGAAGTGACATAATGAATAAAGGGCACAAGCTCCAGTTTGTGCTGCAGATCTCAGCCTTACGCCTAGAAGAAGATGAGAGCATTTCCCAAATGGGTCAAAGCTTAAAGAAATGTGTGTTTTGCATCAAGTACCTGAAAGGGTAGGCAGACACAGGAGATGCAGGGCTGAGTGCTCCAAGCCCATTCCTCGTCCTAGCCCATGGTTCTCCTCCTGCCATCTCGCACTGCCAGCAGCATGACTTCTCCACATCACTGGTATCTCCATATCACATCTTGCTAATCTGCAGTGATAGAAAACAAGCGACAAGCAGCCCGGAGCAACTCCAGCCTTTGCAACCTTATCTCAAGAGAGTCTGTGTCTTGGTTTTGGCCCAAGGACAGAAAGAAGTAACTTTTTTTCCCCAAAACTAATGGTGAATCATAGCTAATGCATTAAATATATAGCACTCAACCTTCAAACACAATTAAGATCACTACAGGTAGCATCATATCTCTATGACTTTTTTAAGGAACATCAATCTCTGGGTGTTCCTTGTCTTTTTTTTCCCCTTTGATTTAGCATACACCCTTGCCAACAGACAGTAACGCCTACTGTCAGACACAGAGCACAGAACCAAGTCCTGGGCCTGCTTTCAGAACCTACAGAGACTTCCAGAAATTTGGGTTGTGAGGGGCCTGTTTTCCCATCTGAAACAACAGCTTGTTCCTGGATTTCTAGAGGATGGTGCTTTCAGATGCCTCCTGGTTTGGAGCCAGACTTCCTTCTCCAAACTGTTAAACACCATTTGCTTGCTCTGAAGGCTGCACCGCTGACATTCATGCCATGTCTGTGAGCTTGTAACAAACTGACCGCTTTGTTTGGCCTCGTGGTTTGGAAGGGAACATAATCTAAGTAAAACATTCAAAATGGCATCTTTACTATGAGAAAAAGAGAAACAGATTCATTGTTCAGCTGATGGGAGGAATTACTTCCTCCAGGGGCATGATTAAGCATGACTCATCATAAAATCATAGAACGGCCTGGGTTGAAAAAGGACCACAGTGATCATCTACCTTCAACCCCCCTGCTTTGTGCAGGGTCACCAACCACCAGACCAGGCTGCCCAGAGCCACATCCTATGCCTGGAACCAATGAGAAACCACTTAACGTTACCTCCACATACTGGGAAGCCCTGAACTAGCTGAAGCCACATGGCATTGCCATAAGCAGCTGAGGAAAGCCTCTACTTTGTACACGTTGATGATGGACAAAAGAAAAATGTGAGGATGCATCAGATCCAGAGCAGCAATTCTGGACAGATGAAAGCATACTTACAGAGAAGGATGGTGTTCCTTCACTTGGAGTTTGCTTTGGAAAGCCATCTTTCAAGGGAGAAGTTAAGAAAGAAGCAGGCTAAAGCAGGGGTGATCTTACAGAGATCACAGAGCCACTCCTTATGGGATCCTGACCCAAAGTGCCTCATGAGGCAATAAGACGCTGTCTATTTTTTCCATGGCACAGCTGTGCCCAGAAACAAGGGCTTTGCTGACACCGTTCCAGTACAGAATAGACAGTGTGCTGTGGTACCAAGCAGGGCACACACAGAGCAGCCCTATGGGATGCACCACATGACAGATTCACAAAATGAATACTCTGAAGCATTGTAATTGCTATCTGGGATGCATTATTGCCATATGGAGGCTTTAATGGAGAGTTAAGAGCAGCGCTGACCTTTAAATACCCTACGCATTCTAAGGCTGCACTGGATGATTTTACACCAATTATTTATTAGCATTATAAGTAAATGAGTTATTATCATTCATGAATTCTGTAACAGTCAATTTGTTTCTCTGCCCAGAGCCTTGAAGTGCCTATTTCACAATTTCTTAGAGATGTAACCATAGGAACTAAGTGGTTGGCAACATAAACCTTCATAATTAATGATGATAAGCCTTTGTCCTATTGAGTGATACTGAAATGCATACAGAGCTGATGGAACACACCTCAAGGGCCACGGGGCCCCGAAGGCAGCAGCACATCGACTCACTGTATGTAACACTTGAGTGACTGCCTTGGCTCAGCTGTGTGGTTTTGAAACTCTCCCACAAAGATGCATTCTGTGAAATGGAAGATCACGAAGGCAGATTTTCTGCCCTGGAAAGCAGCAATCCCCCTGAGCTGTAATGAAGTACAAAGTGACCCTGATCTTCTCTCTGATTATCGCAGAGGAATGGGAGCTGGCAAGGGACAGCAGTTACCTTGGGAATGGGCTGCTCCAGGAGCACTCAGCATGCAGTACCCAGGAGGAGTTCTGATGTAGGCTCTTCATACAGGGCCAAGAACAAGACACACAAATAGCATCTGTGGGTATCCTTTCTGCAGCCCAACCAAGGTGCATTGCCCATTTGCAAACTGGCTTGGCTGTTACTAGCAGCAACCCACAGTGCTCTTTGGGGGAAAAAAAAAAGGGAGAAGAAACCGGTGGAGCTACCTGCAAGATTCCCAGTACATTTGTGAATTGTGAGCAACTGGGGGCAAGGGGCTGCCTGTGCCGATGGGATCAGCCCCACAAAGGATCAGAATAGAAGTTTTCCATCGAATGTTTCCTGAAGGAAAAGTTAACAATAGACACAGCAATAGCTTGCTTCCTTTCACCCACTACAGAAAAGTGAAGTGCTCTAGGAAAGAAGTTGTATAGGCTGTGTATAGTTCCATGCACAGATATTCACACCAATAAATACTTATCTAAACTTTCTCTATACAGCACCTGGCAGTAAGAAGCCCCCATTTCACTGCTGTAGTGCAATAACCTTCACAATGGAGAAACATGCTTGAATATTTAATTACATTAAGTAAACGACACCCATCCTTTAAGCAGGTTGTTGGTTATCTTCATCATCACAAACACTCAGAATCCTCTGTGTCTAAATGTATCCATCTCCAATTTGGTACAGATACACAGGCACTAGCAGATAACATCGTCACACAAGATAATAGGCTCCTGCTGCTAGATAAACACTTAGGGAAGATGAACATTTGAATTTTTATTCTGTTGGTTTTAATGAGATGCCATCAGCTGAAGTTTACCCCCATATTTAGATGTCATTAAGAGAAGCTCTTTACAATCGTAACAGTAAAAACGTTCCCAAGAATTTTTAGAGTAATTTCTACTGGAAATAGGCTTTTCTTGCAAATGTGTTTCTTTGCAGACTTCATACAGTACTGCATTGGTGAACAAGGAACCACTGGCAGCAAGGATGGGCCAGAGGGATCTCATGGAGCAGCCTGGGATGGTTGCCTGCTGGGGCCAGGTGTACCCCAGCAAGCAGGGTGCAGCCTGTGCTCACATGCTGGCACTGTTCAAAGTGCTGTAGGCAGCGTGTGACGTGATGCTACTGCAGTTGTATTTGGCAATGGACACAGTGTACAGATCTGGACACCTGGCCACAAAGGTCAGAAAGGTTTGGACCTGAGGAGAGCCCCCGTTTACAGCAGTTTCAGCTCTTTTATGCCCAAGCACACAGGCACCCTCCTGTACCACTTGCAGAGAAGGAAATGCATCTGATTTTCAACCCACCACTGTTTCTGGAGGTTGTTTTTCATAGCCTGCCCCCTTCATCATAGGATTGCATGAAGACTTTAAACAGTAATTGACCATCGTACCCCAATGTTACATAAAACAGCACTGCAAGATCCTGCTCTGAGTTGTCACAAACTATTTGCTCCTTGTCAATCAGCCCCCAAACTATACAGTGCCAGCCAGCAAGAGCTGCCTGCAAGTCCAGCCACTGACACGAAGGGCAGCCCATGCATCCTCTACTGCTCCCCAACAGCAGCAGTTCCCTGAAGCAAGAAAAGGCTCAAATCAGCCAGGTTTACTGCTTCTCCTCCCTGTCTGCTCCACCCATTGCAAAATTCAAGTGCATCCAGCTCTGCATCCCTGGAACTTTGGTAACATCTGGGGGTTTTAGGATCCCCAAGACTCATTTTCTCCTTCATATTCTAGTAGGGATAACTCAAGAGTAATAACGATTTGGCCGTATATGTATCTATATTCTATCACTTTACACTCTAAGCAACTGCCTGTGGGTACCAAAAACACATTTAAATGTATGCAAACTAAGTTAGCAAATGTCAGCTAGAGGTCTTAAATACAAACTGTGACTCTCAACCCCCAGGCTAGAAATCTAAATAAACAGATATTCTTTGCACTATGCCCTGAAGATTAAATTTAGCCCTTGTTAGACAAACAAAGGACACTGGTATTCTTTTCTATATATGATAAGCTTATGGCATATATAATCAAGGCTTAGACCATTTGATGTATTTTAGGTTAAGGACTTTAGCAGAGGAAGGGAAGTTTTAATACCTCTAGGAAAACAGAAACGGCTTTGCACATTTTCCAAGTACACAGTCTGCTTTATGCATGTTTCCAAAGTCAGTGCTTGTTAGCAGGCTCCTAACACATATACCAGCTCAGGCTGAAGATAAGAATGATATAACTTTTCCAAAAGCTATTTTCCTTATTTCTTCAATATGATGTTTACCTGGCAATGTATGTCCAGCAAGGGCTGTGTCAGCTTGATGCAGCACCTGAGCAACAGAGCTTGGCTTGCATAATGAGAATGGGTCTCCCAGAACTTTGTATCCCTCCTGTGAGCTGCAGTCAGCGAGATGCACCTCTGCAGGCTCCAAAACCTCCACACCTTTGAGAAAGGCAAAAATATATCAACCATAGAATTGTAGAATCGTTAAGGTTGGAAAAGGTCATCCAGTCCAGCCATCGTTTTTCTACTCGTGCTGCTCCACACCCAAGGGAACTGTTAAAATAACAGGTATGGAATGAAGAAGGTCTAAAGGCTTCGTGGTTCCTCTGGCTGATGGAGTGGTTTACAGCCTAATGCTTACAAAGAATCTGAGAGAAAATTTCAGAAATGATCCTTAGAGAAAACTGCAACACACCCACAAGGAGAAAACTTGAAGAGAAAGTTGGGGAGGGCCCCAGCCACTGTGTTATTTCTTCCCTGAAAATAGGAAAACTAAATATACCGAAGGACTATTTGCTCCTACAGGTCTATCAGCAGAGTTTCTGCTTGTTCTTGAGCCCCTTTTGGGCTTTGCAGTATGAAATCAAGGCACATGTTCATCTTACTTTTTTTTTTTCCCCTCTGAGTATTTGCATTTCTTCATATTTCTCCTGGCTGAGCTGCTTAACTCTTTTCCTGCTTGTGCTTCTGTTCTGCTCTAACTTATCCTGCATGTCTTTGCATTCTTTAACCACAAACTTCTAACCCATGCACATATCTATTCTCCCAGTTCAGCAATCAGTAACATGAATATGAGCAGTCCATGTTCCAGCTGTAACATGCTGCTTGTGGTTGCCACCCACACTTGATTGCTTTAATTGACCCATTTTATTTCTCTTCACATCACTAAGTGAATTTTTTGTGTCCTCGGGCCACACTTGCTGACCTGGGAGATTATTTTATTGTGTGGTTCTTTACAGAACGTTTCTAGTTCTGCTAAATTAGTTCCAAATTTTCTCGAGGTCTGCCATAAGACATTCTTTTGCTATGTGTTTTGCAATTGAGAAGTGTTGCTTTAAGCTGTGTGCCCTCATGCTCTGAAAGTGGGAAATGAGAAACCCCTGGAAAATAGAGCTGAAAGGGCTGACCCAGTATCTTCCAATGATTAGTTCTACTGCATGTTCAAGGACAGCAAGTGCTATTTACAGGGAAGAAGCAGAGGGATGCCATTGTTCTCCATCGTTCTTTCCTTCAAATGCCTTTTCTCATGTTCTTTTCAACCCCAGGGAGACAGGAATGAGGTGGATGTAGCCTGCCCTTGCCCCAAGCCTCTCTGAGTGCTTTACGACATCCTTCTAGGAGCAAGGGGACAATGTGGACTTAAAGACTTAAATGAGCTCAGAGAACCGTAATAAATAATGTACCTCACCACCATCCACCATGAGGGACTCTGAGGCCAGAGGCTGACCAACGCTGCAAGAACAAGGGTTGAAGAGCCATAAGAACAGTTATGATGTCCCTTGCAGCTTTGCTAAGATGAGTTACACATCATTAAGTAATCCAGAATGACTCTTAGGGCCCATTGTTATTCAACAGAGGCCAATCAATAGAACTTCTTAATGTTTTGTCATGTTTCAAGAATAATGGATTCGGGTACAGAGACAAGGCCTTGTAAACCCTCTGCAATAAGATACTTTATATTAGGAAAGTAGAGAACTATGATTGTTGATCATCTAATTAAATTTCAGGCTAAGTTTGCTGTAATTTGATTTACTGATGTGCTCTGAGCGAATCACAAACATTTCGAAATAAGAGGCTAGTATGACAACTGTGCACAATGATACAGAAAATAAAGGCTTTTTCCATGCCAATTGGAAATAAATCCACAGTTATTTAAATACAGGCATGAATTATTTATAGAATTTCTGTAGCACAAAGATGCTGATGCAAACACTATCATAACAGAGAATATAAAAGCAAAAGCTAAATATGTGACTTAACTGCCAATGATTCCTTAACATGTCTGCAGAAATAGTACTTGGTTTACTATAACAGGCTTTGCACATATAGTGGGCAAGAGTTTCCCTATATTATGTTTGTGCAATCAATTAGAGCACATCAATACTGTCATACTAAATAAATTTATCCTAGAATGAAATCTTCATTAATGTTATTATATAGAGAATGTATCTCTTGGAAACATCCAGCCAGACTTGCCCATATCCATCAAAAGATCAATATTTTAATGCCTTCCACCAAAAAGGAGCATCTTGAAAGATTAGGGGGAAAAAAAAAAGTTGAAATCAGTTCAAAAATACATTTTCTATGGGAATGAATTCTTGTATGATGAGGATGATTACTCCTTTCAAAGCGTTGCTTCCATGGTTCTGTTGGGAATTGGGCTTAAGTAGGAGCTGAACTCATCATTTCCTCCTTTAAACATCTGTAAACAACGTAAATGCAGCAGGACATTAGATCTGGGCCAGAAATGTCTGCAAAAGATATTCATTTATATTTTGTGTAAATCAGAGCTAGCTCCATTTTGCGTTTGATGGTATCTGAGCTCTTTGCTCCTTGAAACAATCTGGAGCTGCAGATATTTCTGTTAAACAGTGGCCATTTGGCTGCCCCGAGCAAGAGCTCAGGGATCGCGGCTCATGCGAGGTGCAGTGAAACATTGGTTCAAATCAGTAAACAGACCTTGGTAGATTCAGAACAGAATCCATGGAAAAGGATGTGAACCATGCCACTCTGCTTCAGAGTCCCACTGCTAGGATTGTATTATTTCAATTATAAGCTGCCCTGCAGCTGTTAATAAAAGAAGTGAAACGATAGCCTCGAGGTGCTGCACTTGCTGCATCTGTAGTATTAAGCAACGGCCTCATCCCATCTGTAACAGGGCATCACCTAAAGAATAACCTTCTTTTGCAATCCAGCTAGGCTTGGCTTTTAAGAGAGGGAATGGGTCCCCCAGAGCTCACACAAAGACAAAGCTGCTTCATAGGAGCACATCAGCGAAACATAATTTCCAGAGGAGCTCTTAATTGACTGCACTTGTGGAAGATGCATCAAAATGTCCCAAAATGAGCACGTTGTTGCTTTTTCAATTTGCTGACAGTTTGCCTGCAGGTAAACCTCCAGCACACTAATAGTTTTTCTTGGCCAGCATAACCAATATAGATTTAGCATCTCTCTTTGCTAAATAAGAGGAACATTTACGATAGCTGCTGGCTAGAAAATTAACCAAGTGAACTCTTCAATTTCTCTGTCCCTCTCTGTCTCCCTCATTAATTTTTTATGGAAAGCAAAGACTAATTCTGTCTCTCTGCTTGTAATCACATTCAAAACATGTTCATAACTCAGTAATCTGCTTATGAACATTGCCGTACTCTGCAGTAACTCTGCAGACACCCACATTTGGGGCAGTCTGAATGCTCACACATTTTGTGGTTGCCAACTGGATCTTTTTATTCCCTTTCAGTTTTCATTATTTTAGACTCTCCCCCCATTACGAAAGCTAACGAGAGGAGCAGGAAACCCATCAAGCCAACGTTAGAAGTCATGAGATGCTATTCACCACGCTGTAAAACTCTGGGAAGCAATTTCTGATGGCTTTACTCAAAAAATGCAAACTGCTGCTGGTGCTGTACCAAAACAGAGCCCAGCCTGAAAGGACAGATGTGCATTCCCACACTCGTTCCCTTAATGCAAGGGAAGTCTGATCCAAGTTTGATATTTTGGCTTGAGCAAATGCAAATAGCGCCGTTCCTCTGCATACAGAACACACTGCGGATGAGGCTTCATTTTAAAATGACACTAGATGCCTACATGGTAACTTTCTGAGCCGTGTTCAGCATCGTAATTACCTGCTTCAATCAGCAATGGGTTGCTGTCATACGACAGGGCCAGCCAATTGGGTGGTAGCTTTGCTTGCAGTTATTATTCCTCTTTCTGTCCCAACAAAAGGCCTCTTGGGAGCAACTCCAAGCAGGTATCCGTGTCACCTTCCCACCAGCTACTGGAATAAAAGATGACCAAGGTGAACTCACATTTCGTGGCAATACCATGACTTGTGTGCCCCTCACAAACAGACAGAAGGCAGAGAAACACAAGGGACAACTCCACGGGAGCAGCAGGCACACAGCTGGGCTCGCCATGGTTGTTTGCATAGCTTCACAACCCCGCTAATTCTACCTAAGAGAGAAACGGTGAAGCAAAGCGATAATAATTCCCCATTAAGCAAATGAGCTTTTAGTTACAGCCAGATTTCAGACCGCAAGAATAAAAGAGATGAGCACAGATTTTCTTTTCTATTTTTGTATATAATCAGTAGAAATGCTTTCCCACATATGAAGTACATGCCAAAATCAGCTGTCTTGCACATTAATTAATGTATTTACTTATTGGGGGAATCTGTGGACAGCACAAAGGCACTGCCAAGAGAGTCTGTAGCAAAAACTGAACGCTTCTACTTCAATCCTTACTCTATACACAACAAACATACATATATGTATCACACAGAGAACTGGTGATGTATTCCAGTGTTCTCTCATGCTTCCTGCAATCACAGTCCCCGAAACATCATATTCTGGGAGAAGTTAATTTGTCATTGAAAGAAAACAAGCACGGCCTTCCCAGCTCTGCTCACATAACAACACCCAAAAAAAGAGAGGATTCCTTTATCCCAAAGAATGATCCATGAGCTGCCTGAAAATAAGCATATGAAAATAAACACCACAAATATGAATGAGAGAGAATTCTAAATGAGACGTTCATTACATCCAGGAAGGTGAAGAAATAAGGCAGCAACACGTGCCTTCTCCTCTAAACTAATCCTGTTTGATGCGACGTGTTCCTCATTGTGTGCTTACAGCCAGGCAGGGATTTGCTGGGAAGATGTGGTCATGAGGACATGCAAGTGGGTCAGAACGACACATTGCTGCGTGCTGAATCCAATCATTTCTTAACAGTCACCTCCTGGAGAAAGTGTAAGGACAAAAGCACTCTGCTGCCAGCTAAGCAAAAACTCTCCTCAAAGTTGCTGTGCGGAATGTACTGTCCTTCTGCTTATTTACTGTTTCTTTGTTTTATTTTGCCAGCCACAGTATTTCCATATTAATGGAGAGCATGCTCATTTTAGGCTTTAAAACTGGGTCAGCACACCCAGAAAATTCACACCAAACTGCAGCTCCTGAGCACAGATAGGCAGAGTTGTCAAAATATTCTCATCACTGAGTAAATTTGTGCTTAGAGCAAAACCAACAGCCTGGAAAACACAAGTGCCCTGCAAGCTATCAATTAGCCCTTGCATCAGGAGAAACTTGTGTCAAAAGGAAATTACTTCCATCTTATGGGAAGAAATTCAGCTCTGCTCTGACTTACGGAAAAGGACATCTTAGGTAAGACTCCATTCGCTGGAAGAAAGGGGAAGGCCTGTGCTGTTTGGTGAGTTCCTATAGGGCACCTCCTGTACCCTCAGTGGGTACAGTTGTAGCTTACAGATTTTCTGAGATTTTAAAGAATTCCCCTTCTTCACCAAGGCCACACAGAAGTGTTTTCAGGAGCTGTTTGCACAAACAGCTGAAGTCCAAAGCCTCGTGACTGGGACAGCAATGCGTTGGATGTTGGGCTCTCCTCTCAAACCCTTGGCCCAAGTCAGTTGCAGTGGGGACATAAAGCAGTTGCCTGCCCTGGGCTATTTGCAGCTCAGTGGAAAAACAGTCTTTTAGGAAACTGATATTTTATAAAGAAAATACATCTCTTCAAATCTCCAAACATCTTACTGCACCGGGTGCTTGCAGCACCTTTAGAAGAACCAGGGGCAGCATCCCTTCCCATCCCAGTGCATCTGTGTGGCTGCTGGGTGCAAGTCAGACAACATGACTGTTGTGGGACAGCACAATTCAAGATGCACAAGGAAGGCAATATTTTTGACATTTTGGAAGTTTGATTTGCAATGGCTCAAATTGGACTTTTGGTCTTTCTGAGCTGCTTTTACAGACTATAATTAAAAAATTCATTTGATTTAGCTGACCCTTATGGAGACACATGCCTCAAAACCACTATTTTTCATTAACTTTAAGAAAATTGACACTGGTTGTTTTCTTTTTTTCCTGATATAAGCTCAGAAAATTTGGAGCAGATCTAGGATAAGAAAATATTTGAAGCACTTTTATCCCAGGTTATGCTTACCAGTAGTGCTTCCCAGCTCCATATCAAACACAGAGCCAGATGGTGGTAAGCAGGTGAACTGTTCCCTCCTGTGGATCTCTGTGCAGGCCCATGTAGGCAGTAATGAAGTCTACATAGAGCACATGAATCCAATACTCAGTGGGTTTTTCAGATGCAAAGATCAAACCTTCAAACTGAAGTGTAGGTGGAAAAGTCTAAAAGACTGTTTTATTACATCTAGTTCTGGGAGGTGTGTTACTAAACTGCTGCAATATATGCTTAGGTAGGAAAAAGCGTCTTGCTCATGATTGAGATGATAGAGTGAACTGCCAGGCAGAAATGTTGGATAGAAATCCACAAAAAATGTTCCATTGACCTGAGAGAAGTCAGGATTTCCTCCCAAATCACCCCACTTCTCTGCCTTCCAGCTTTGATGTCTTCCTGCTCCAGTCTCTTTATCTTCTTTTACATAGAACAGAATCGTAGAATGCTTAGAGTTGGAAGGGACCTCTGAAGGCCATCTAGTCCAACTCCCCTGCAACGAACAGGGACAGCTAGAATGTGGTGACAAGACATCCTCTAAGCTGAATCTTTCCCCCATTTACAATGCCCCAGTCGTACTCTCTCTGCTTCCCTTCCTTTTTGCCTCTCTGCCTACGGAGCAACTGAAGAAAATAAATAAGTAAAACATTAACCTTTACTGTGTAGAGCTTCCCCAGCCAAAGGACTCAAGAGAAATCAAAACCCACCTCCCTTTCTCCAGCCAAGGACCTAGCAAGGATTTCAGCCCTACGAGGTAGCTGAAGTCACAGACATGAAATTTGCTGAGATGCACTTTCCCACTCTAGTCTTAATTTAGTGTTATTGGCTGTCTGTGGCTCCCAGCCCCAGGCCAGGCTGTCCAGTCTCCAAACAGCCCCAGAACACATTTCTGGTTGAATGTCTTATGTCTTTCTTGGGTCTTTGTCTCAGACCCAAGGGGATTTAATAAACAGAAAAACAACCCTTTTGAAACACTCAATGGCTCTCAAGCTACTGAATGGAGAAAATGTAAATCGAATCCTCAAGATCAGTTGATTAGAAAAAACACAATGTAATAGATAAAATGATTTCAAGCAAGGTGCATTTTCAAATAAGACATACATTCCTCCTTCTAGTTTCAATATTGCAATACAGGGCTACATCTATCAGCACGGCACATGGGATGCGTGGGTCAGAAGAGTTCAGACTTAAATTTGTAGGAAAAATGATGCTGTACGTATTTTCCAGTTCTTGCCTACGTTAAACTCCCCACCTTGAGATATGCAACATTTACCAGCTTACACATCTGACATTTCCTACAGTCCTTGCTTTGACTGAGTGCCCGTTCTCCTTCTGTTTTGGACTATTTCAGAGCCTGTTAACAAGGAAAAATAGAACTGGCCAGGAAAATAAATTACTATTTGATCACAGCAGCTCAGACATGTTTCTAAGTAACTGGACAGAGGAAGGCGACAGCAATTGCAAACCACAGGCCCCAAAGCACCCAGACTAAGTGACTGTGCATTAGAAATTAGACCCTATGTTCTTTCAAAGGCATCCATTTTTCTTGTGTTAATGGTTAATTCAAGTCACCTATTTGATTTTTAAGAGGTCGCTGTAACTTGCACACAAGAATACAACATTGATGAGCTATTGTCACATCACAGTACTTTCAGGAAAGACTTGGCACTAAAGCTAGAAAACTCCCCTAACACACGTCCATAGGGAAGGACTGGAGGTCTATTTTTAAGAGAAATGTTGCACAGATAATAGCAATCATGATACAGTACAGCATCGTGTTGCATCTTTGTCAGAGCTTTGCAATGGATAGGAATAGGGCACAATTACAAAACATCCTTTAACAAGGGGCTTGTCCCATTGGAAGGACCTGAGACTGCTCAGCTCCATCGAAGAAAACTTTTGTGCTGCCTCCAAGTGTTCAAGCTTTTAGGGACACGTAGGGTGATTTTACTTCACTTTCCACCGTTATTCTGCAAAACAAGAATGGGCACAGCCCAACGTAGACTGAATTGATGTTAAGAAGGCATTCAAACCTGGTGGAGCTGAGCCCTGGTGTGCCCCGACAGCAGGGAGTGGGCTCAGGTGAAGGATTTCCCTTCCTCAGCTCTGCTGCAGATCTTGCTGGGTACAAAACACCCTCGCAGACTTCCACCCTGCTCCAATTGCTCAAGTCACCCACCCGCCTCTTGTAATTGGCTCTGCGACAACAACAGCAGCAACAAAAATAGAGAGAAACTGCCTCCCGGTGAAGAAAAATTTGCAAGAAGGAAAAGATTAATGTGGAACAGCTGTGCTATGGAGTTTGTGAATAATTTGCTGAAAATAAACTTTAATGGCAAATTAAGAACAGAGATTAGCTCTGCAGCCCCGTGCTCTCAGTGTGTAACTTGGTTGCACAGCTCGGCACCAGGAGCAGCTCTGCTGGCAGCAGCTCCTCGGGAGCAGACAGTGACATGGGAGCTGCTTTCCCACAATCTGCTCAGCTCTGGGCAGGCTTTTGCTTTCAGAAACCCCGACTGCAGTGAGCCTGTTCAGGAAGCAAAAAGGAGACAACAGCCAAGAGCATCAGCTCAGCTCTTCCTTTCCCCTCCACATCGCTCCCAAGAGGTAATGTGATTTTTGGGCAGCTGTCAGATGCTATCACTCATGTCAGGAAAGCTGTGGGCTGCCCAGTTTAGCTGTGGCTCTACAAGATGGATTTATTTTCCCCTGTCGCAGTCAGGATGGCATCACCCCGGCCAGACCAATGCTGGGTCTCTCCAGTGATTTCAGCTTCCATCCCAGGTGCTGCAGGGAGCTGACAACTAACTGGCAGCGTGCACCCCGTGGGCCAATTTGAATGCATTTCCTGAGCTTGTCAGCAGTCTGAACCCTACAGCTTGCATCTCCTATATATCCATCAGCACAAACTCCAGCTCCACATCCCACTTCCTGCTCTGATCTCAGCTGAGGCAGTTTGCACCATGCCATGCTCTGCCCTGCAAGGGGCAGCACTACTACATCTAGTGACGCCCATTTTTAGGCTCTATTTGCCCAGCAAACCTCATCCTGGAGGAGCCCATAGCTTTGGATTCAGCATCACGCACATAGAGAGTGTCAGCTCCCTCCCTGCCCAGGGAGTGGTGGGGTCACCAACCCTGGAGGTGCTCCAGAACCATGGGGATGTGACACTAAGAGACGTGGTTTTGGGCACGGTGGGGCAGGCTGGGGTTGGACTAGATGACCTTAGAGGTCTTTTCCCCACCTGAATGATTCTGATTCTGCTGCCAGAGCCTCAGCACATTGGAGGAGCTCCCCCATGGGCACTGGGTTCCTGGCCATGGCGAGTTTATCTGCTGCACACTGTGTGAGCAGGATCTGTGAGTTAAACCCCTTGGTTCCATTATCAATTTCTCCCACAATGGCTGGGCACTGACAGGGAGAGAGACGAAAACGGAGCTATTCCTCCTCCTCTGAAAGGATAAAAGCCAATAAAAAATGGGTATTGGCAGGCTGGTATGAATTACCACATGGACTGGTGTTCTGAAATGTCCCAGCTTTGCCAACATGCCTGACTGCTTTGTGGACATTGAATAACATGACCCCAGACACAACAGGATCCGCTTATGCCTACAGAAATGATGGCAATTCATTCTGTGGCTCATTCAGCCAGCTCCAATCACTGCTTTTGCTTCACTTAAGAAAAGACATAAATCTGCCTAATTTTTCTCTCTGTAATTCACATCAGACAATCTCCATTTACTAAATGTGATTGATAAATGAATTAAATGCACGACATTCATTCCTGACACCAGTACAGAACATGTAAACTGGAAATAAGTCAGTAGAAACCTCTAAATCTGGAAAATAAATGATGGATAATTCAAGAAATTTTTGAGCTCAGTACCAAGAGATTTTCAGGCTCAGTACCAAGGAAAGATTGAAAGCCTATTTAACCTTGTATAGTTCAATTCTTCCTCTTCTAACACCGTCAGCTGCCATAAGAGATCACAGGAGTTCCATGGCCAAACATGAAAGCCCATTTGGATGGACATATTGCATCTGGCAGAAAAGATCTCCCATGTTGCTTCTTGTTTTTCTGACTTGTACTGCCACTCCAAAGAGACAAAAGATCTTTTCCTTCCTTTTTAATATCCAGCCAGCAAGTGAAACAAAAAGGTTTCCTCTTCAGCACTAAGCATTCATAGCTCTGTCTACTTGCAGGTGAAAGAAATATAATTGAAGAATTATAGTGTATAAATTAAGAGGTCATCGCTGGCAAAAGGCAATAGCGAAAGGCTCCCAGCAAAGCCAGGCTCACGAGGAGATGGCATTTGCTCCTTGACTAACCCACAGACGCAGGACAAGTTGTGGTTGAGATGTGTCCTGATTAATGGAAAATTGTTCCTCAGAGCCAATGAGTCACTCATTATGAAACATGAAGCACATCCAGTCATTCCGAACTGGAGGACATTCACTAGCTCCTCAATAAGCTTTATTATGGTGTCTCCTACTAGTTTTATGCATGCAATCAAAGCATCTACATCGAGTTCTGCAAGTTTTAAGCATCTCCATAAAGCAACGTAATGACCTTCACAAAAAAAAATAAAAAGTTAATAAAGGCCAATAATAATCAAGCTTTGCGTCAGCAAGATACAAATATTAACCATATGCAAATTGCACTGATAAATCTGAAGGGAGCAGGCAACAGTTTGCGTAGTCACTGGGGATATTAGGACCAAATAAAAGCATCAAGAAAGGCTCTGTATGCTACACATGCAGGACAAGTCATAGGGTAGACACATGCCTTGAGTGGGAAACTAAATGTGCCCACAGACCTCTGTAAAAACGAAAGGAGCAGAGCTGCAATTCAAATGTCACTTAATTTTTATGACTTTAACAGCTAAACAAATGCCCTTTGCTGTGATTGGTTAAAACTCCTCTAATGACATACAATTAGGAAAGTTATTTAATAAATCAGTGCCACCCCCTGCTCACCCCAGGCTGACTGGCACCTCCGTGCAGGTCCTTGCAAGCTGTCCTGCTGGGGGTGGCCAGGGGTGCAGAAGGAGTCAGGGCAAGGAGAGCAGCACGGGCACAACTGCTCTCTGCAGCACTGCTTCTGTCTTACTGCACATTCCCTCTATACACTTATTCTTGCCCAGAGCCCATAACATCGATCACTGGTAAGAAAGACTAGCAAAGTGCTCCCTTTTCTGTTCTTTTTCTCCTCCAAAGTGATCATATAAAGATGTACAGGTAATCCCAAAGCTCCTCTACCAAAACAAGGTTTGATCTATTGCAGTTTTCACTGGATGTTTGCCACCACCTAGCAAAGGGCCTGAAAGGTTTTAAACTAATAGAGGGGAGATTTAGGTAAGATGTCAGGGAGAAATTTTTCACTGAGAGGGTGGTGAAGCACTGGCACTGCTGCCCAGAGCTGTGGGTGCCCCATCCCTGGAGGTGCCCGAGGCCATGGATGGGGCAGTGGGCAGCCTGAGCTGGTGGGGGCACCCAGCCCATGGCAGAAGTGGGACCAGATGGGTTCTGGAGTCCCTTCCAACCCAAGCCCTTCTGTCATTCTTGTGTTTTCACTTATTTAATACACAGTGCATCTAACAGCAACGTTTCAGCTGGTTTTCTTTGTACTGCACTACAAGCTTGATGGAGTAGCAAGATCTTTTTCGTAAATACTGATAAAGAAAGAAAACCGGAAGAAAAAAAAAACAAGACTCAACAACTGTGATTACACCATCGTCCTCTTCTTTGTCCCCCCTTTCTCCTCCTGTGCTCCAAGGCTGGAGACATCCAGAGGAGGACCCTAGCTCTTGAACCAGAACAAATATCAAGGGAGAGAGAAATTTCAACAGCAGAAGCATCATCATAATCACTCCTTGAACTCGAGACCACGAATCAGGTTTAACTTGCCTTATCTGGATATTCCCAGCCACACCACAGGGAGCCTACTACCAACCCCACAGACCAACCAAGGGTCATCCCAGAGCCAAGCTGCTCTGTTCACACAAGAGGGATTTCATGAGCAGTTCACGTCTTTCTACATACTATCACATGCAGTCTGGCCCATTGCTGGGACAAGGCAATCAATCCATTACCTCTTTCCCCTGCATATGAAAGGCAACCACACACCACACCCATGATGAGGAGCCCAAGGCAGTTTCAATCTGTATGCCTTTGATGGTATCAGCAGATCTATACAACTCAATGCGGAGTTGCACACTTGTTGGGGGCTGTAGCAGCAGCAGCATCAAAGCTACATCTAAGATAACCCATTTCCCAGCCTGCCTGTAATTCTAGCCCTTGCTCCACTTCGAGCTGAGAGTGAGGTGACACAGACTGAAATCAGTGCTTCCAGAGGCCATGCAGCCTGCAACCGCAGCACAGCCACGATTGATTTTCCTTAGGGGTCTTCCAGACTGCTATTCTGGGCCTATAATTACATCTCCAAACAAAGTTGCCTGTCAAGATCAAGTCTACTTTCCTGATGATACTGATTTCCTCTTCCTTTTGTACTGCAAAATAACACAGTTAGGATGAGGGAGAGCTTTTTTCAGATCTGTTTTTCCATCTAGGCTGCATAATTTTAACCTCCAAACTAGGTCAGCTCGGAGAAGGAGCATTTAATTTAATCTGTTACAGTGATTAACAAAGCTGTTGTATTGTTAAAGACTAAATATGAAGAGTTTACAGAAATATCAGCTCCTTGGTGTAAATGGTTCTTAGGCAGCGCCAAGAAAAACCTGCCAAGATACAGAGGAAGAATAAGGAAAAGAGCCTGACAGAAGCCCTGACATGCTGGGCATCCTATCACTCCTTGGGATCTGAAACATCGTTATCCCATCCATTAAGAAATTCAGCACACCCACAGTGCACACATCCCACTGCAAAAGATGTGTCAGAGGTAAGGAAAGTCTTGCAAGACTCCAAGATTAAATACATCAGGCCTCATGTTTTCTGTTGCTAAGTCCTTTTCTTTTTAATTAATCGTAAAATGTAGCACAGAGCCCTTTAACATAAATAAAATTGAAAACAAAACCTTTTTCTCTCTCCCTGTCTTCCTGACACTTGTGCTGTGGTCACAGCTGAGGATACCTCAGGGTGGGTTTGGGTGTTTCCAAATGAGTCCCTGCACCTTTCCTTTGGCCACGAAGCAGTGTCAAGCACAAGAGCACTGGCTGAAGATCTTTGGGCAGACCCTCTCATGGCTGCAACCTGCCGTAACTCTGCTTTGGCATCACTTTCCCTTGGTTTGCCAGTCACTGCTCTATGGGCTTTTGGCCTTTTTTTTTCCAATTTAACTCTTCTGTTATGCTTGTTAAGAGTCTCAACAGGGGAAACAAGAAACAAGCACTCCTATGAAAAGCCCACTTGCTGTGCCAAGACCAGGAAGATGCTTGTAGCACCAGACCCCGATGTCTGTCCATTCTGCCCCCTCTATGACCAAGGTGCCAACTTGCTGTCATGTCCCATTTGCTCCTCCAGCTCTTCTCATCACCTCAACAATTCCAAAATGCTGGAGCAAGCAGGCAGAGAAAAGCCTGGAGCTTGCTCCAGCTCCCTGCAAAACACAAACCTCCATCTACTTCCAAAGGAGAAGGAGCTGACCTTTAAATCTCATGTTGCGTTTGGCTTGGAATAACTCAGAGCTCCATTCGTACAAAGATTTTCGAGGATATTAATCACATACAACAATGCACACAGCCTGTGTATTCGTTCACTGCCTTCTTATTTCCCCAAACCCTCAGTAAATAATCTTTTCTCACCTGCTGGTGCCTGGGGAACAGATACACCTCAGGTGTTGTCTCATTTCTTGCCGTGTTTTACACCTTGCAGTCAGGGATTTCACCACCTTTGTAGATCTGTTCTGAAAAATCCTTGGCTCCTTTTAGGACTAAAATTAAGCCTCCTTCACTGTGCATTTAATTAACTTTTATTTGCTTGACATTTCGTTTTTATTATTTTTAAGCAGTCTGGGACTCTTGGCATTAGAAGTACATGTAAACTAATCCAACTGATAGACTATCTTCGCAAAGACTATTTTATTTTTTTTTTTTTTATCATGCCACTAGGAATATTTTTCTTGTAAGAGAAAACGGCTGCAAAAGTTCACCTCGATTATCTCAGTCAGACTGACACCACGCAAGGCAATAACAGGGCAGGAGGAAGCACCTGCTGAGGGCACACGGACTCTCAATCAGTTGCTGAGCTTCTGGTTTAGCTCCTCCAGGTACCAGTGAGGGAGTGGAGTGACTGCAGAATATTTATTTTACTGGAAATAACACGTTTATTTCCTAAAGTGTTTTAAAACCTGCTTTTAGGCTGGCTCCCCATGGGAAGCAGTAGGTGAGCTGCTCTGCCCAGTTATTTCCATGTTCCTCCTCCCTGACGTGGTTAGTGGGCAAGGTGGGGATGGGGCAGTTGGACTGGATGATCTTAGTGGACTTTTCCAACCTTAATGATTCTGTGATTCCCTCTCTCCTCTTTTTTGGCACATGCTGGGAAAGACCTGGTGCCTCTGAGATGTGAAGCCTCTTCTGGATGGAAATCAGTGGCCACGTGGGAGCATGAGCACATCTTTGCTGTGAGCTCTGCAGGAGGGGAGCAGGGAGAAAACCCCATCCCACCCAGGGCTCACTAGGAGAGAGAAAGTCACCACAACAGCACCCCACAGTGCTCCCATCGGTTCCTTGCTTGGGTGTGACTGACCCAGCAGAAACAAAACGAAAAATATATAAGTCATCAACATGAAGAGTAAGCTATTTTGGAGCACAAAACGCACTGCTTCTTACTTTGCAACTTACTTTGATAATAACTTCCTACATACATGCAAATATACAACATATTTACTGAATACTTCTGAGAAGAAGAAGAGGAATAGTTAAATCAAGACACCAGCTCGATCCCAGGAAAGATCCCAGGGCTGGAATCTAATAGGAGAGGATGAGAGCTGGGGCTGTGCAGCCCGGAGAAGAGAAGGCTCCAGGGAGAGTCAGTAGCTGCCTTTTCAATTTCTAAAGGGGCTGTAAGAGAGAAGGGGACAGACTCTGTAGCAGGGTCTGTTATGACAGGACAAGGGGAAATGGCTTCAAACTAAAAGAGGGGAGATTTAGGCTGGATATAAGGAAGGTGGTTTTGTTACAATAAGGATGGTAAGGCGCTGGCACAGGTTGCCCAGAGGGGTGGTGGTGCCCCATCCCTGGAGACACCCAAGGTCAGGCTTGATGGGCTCTGAGCACTGATGGAGCTGTGGGTGTCCTCTAAGAGTCCCAGTTCAAAAGATTCTATGATTCTAAGAAGTGCTTTCATGAAAATCAAGAAAAAAAATTGACAGATCTTTTACATTTATGGGCAATCTCAACCCACAGAGTTCCCTCATCCATTTTGAAGGTCTCATAATTCAGCAAAGAGGGGAAACCTGGCACTTACTGAGCATGAGATATTTTTGTAACGGCACAGTTGGCACACTGATGACATTACTTCTTTTTAAATATTTTAAGAGTCTTTGGCTAATGGACTATTTAATTAAAGAGAAATAAACATTAGTTTTCAATTTATGGGTAAGGAATACCCTTACCAGGATGGGTTGCAGGATATGATCCTCACTGCCTTTGCAGATTTATCACTTGTACCAGACACACAGAATATAAATAGCATCAGTCTTAGACTGGTGGCACCCACTCAGTCTTCAACACTTCATAATGTTCTACTGAAAAAATCAGTGCTCTCTGAAAGCCTGGTGCTGAATAGCAAGCATCTTTTTCTCAGCTGAAATTAGAAATGGTTGGGAGACGAGCAATGAGGTGCAGTTGTCATTATTTAGACATATAGACTACATATTCTGTTTGGATGATACTAAAACTGGTGTGTTGCTTCCTGATAATAGAAGACAATGTCTAATAAACATTGAGTTTGCAAACATTGGTTTTAGTCGTGACTTTTCATTTCATTTTTGACTCCATTTCCTAAAATCTGGTGGATCCAAAGCTACAAATTCAATTTGCGAATTCCACCCCTTACTGGAAACTTATATTTCACTCTGCACAGGCGAGAAAAGGAATACAGTCACATGCATCACTGCAGACACACCTGACAAACGGGCTCTTTAAAACTTCTGTTGCCCACACCCCCACCAAAACCAAACTAATAGGCGACAGCCAAACTTTTCCACAGCCTGACAGCAGTTTCAGTCTAAACTGAGAGGAGATACCTCAGAAATCAGGGGTGATTCCTGTCTGTGGTGGAAGACAGAGCTGAGATTTTTATAGAGAAGCTTCCAAGAGCAAAACTGAGGATAATGGGACAAAAAGGGACTATCCTGCCCACTAATGGTACTTGTACACAAACCAGTACTTACACACTGTTCCCACAGCGTGACCAGGTTGACACAGAGAAAGGACCTCTAAGGTCTGAAGAAGCTCAGATATCCCCATGTAGATAGTAGGAATGAGCCTGAGCCATTGCTGAGTGCTGGACAAAGGGAGGGAAAGCAGAGAGACACATACGTTCAAGCCAGAAATCTTCACCTAACAGACACAGTTGGAGAGAGGAGAAAAACACAGCATAGGAACCTGCATAGGTCTTCCCTCTGATTCCAGATGCAGTCAAGTGGTAAGTGCCCATTGGCCAGTGCACTGCACTGCAACATGAGTATATAACGTTGAACGCCTTCCCCAGCACTCCCTGGGAATGGGGTTTCTCAAAGCATTTCTGTGTTTGGACCCCATGCAGCATCACCATGGGCTCCTGGGAGAGGAGGGGTCCCCACAAAGGTGCATTCTTATTGTCGTTCAGGGAGCACAGGTTTGTTCTGGCTTTGGTCCCCAACATCATAGAATGAACCATAGAATGGCCTGGGTTGAAAAGGACCACAATGATCATCTAGTTTCAACCCTCCTGCTATGTGCAGGGTCGCCAACCACTAGACCAGGCTGCCCAGAGCCACATCCAGCACGTCCCCAACGTACTGTTTGCTTTGAGGGTGTCTTCCGAATGATGAGAGCAGGGACCTCTCCCAGGGTACTCCCAAGTTTCAAGCATGCTATCCAATGGTGTCATGGCCAGATTTTGAGGCCGTTTGACATTTTCATCACGTGCCCCTTGAATCACACTACAATAACTCTGCCTTTAAAGCCATGGTTTTCTCCCAGCTGCTGCACAGCTCAGGTGTCTGCAAGTAATGTGGGCTCTGTGTCTGCAATGCAAATCATTTCCCTCCTCGTGCAGCACCTTGCAATTGTCAACATTGATTTTCAAAGCTTACAGCACAGCGTTAACCAGGAGCTGCTCTTTCTAAGGGATTTCTGCTGGCTGTTTTTCTTCTCCTTCTCTTTATTTTTCTCCCCTCAAACAGACCATCGGGAGAGAGTGCCGCGGCACAGAAACACTTTGTTTGGGTGCCAAATCCTCATTGCAGCAGGGTGTAGCCAGGAGGCTCACATCTCCCTGCCAGAAAAACTCTTTGCTTTTCAGTAGCTCTCAACCCCCAGCATCCCTCTGGTAAGCCAAAGGCAGGAAAGAATAACCTCATTCCCACCCTAAAAGCGTTTGCTCCCTCCCACTGCTCTTCAAGCTGTGACTCTACAAGACACTTTCCAGCTCACAGACCTTACCCTGGCCCACATCTCTCCCCACAGAGCCTGCACTTAACTGGCCTCCCATTTGCCATCTTGGCTGTGAGCATGCTTTTTTAAAGCAAAAATAAAGCCAAAGCACGGAAGGAGGATGAGAAACCTGCACAGCACAGCCAGCCTGCCTGCTCCTCAGCACAGCTCCAAGGGAAATGAGGATCCTGCCATCCCTGCTAACTTGCCTTCCTCCTTCAGAGCAGATTAGGGACCCAGAAACAGAAGAGGCTTTTACTTGCTACTTCTCTAGAGAGCCCTTGAGTCGCTCTCTGAGGAGCACACATTTAAGAGCCGGACATGGCAGCCATTTGATTTTTTTTTAAGCAATCAGCAGCTGAGGCAATTTGAGAAAAGGGATGTAATTCTTGTCAAGGCAGTTTCTGCCTGGACAAATGCTGCTGATGGGAGTGGCACAATGAGAACTGGGAAAAGAGTCTTCTGCCTGCTAGGAGGGGCGAGGAGAGCAGAGGCTGCAGCAGCACTGTGCCCCATGGAGGAGGCATCTCGTCCAACAAACCCCACTGCAAGTTCATCCTCTCCCAGGAAGAAAGCTGATATTTGCCTTTATTGTATCCCTTTTTTCTTCATCACCACATTTTTCTGCGTTTCTTTCCCCAGCATGGAAATAAAACCATCACAGCCATGCACCAGCAGAGCAGATCAGAGTGTTTTACTCCTTGCACCAAGGATCATTTCCAATCACTAACTGCTCAGATGCCCTCAGGGACGGCTGGGCTGCACAGCCCCAGGTCCTCTCCAAAGCACTCTTCTCAGAAACAAGAATTGCACAAGGTGATACAGCTCCATTTCTGCTTCATAGTAGCACTTCCCTGCTTGGAGGCAAGCAAGCTGCTCCGCATTTCCCACCCCTCTCCTCCATTTGCAACACACAGCTGGCTGACAGTCCAGCATAGAATCATAGAATAAGTGAGATCATCTTGTCCAGCCATCAGCCCACCATCACCATGAGCAGCTTGTTGGTGGAAAACATCCAAGTGCAGCAAATAAGCTGGATTTTAGATGATACAAGCCTTCAGGCACTAGGAGGAAGCGCATATATACATTCAGCTTTCTCATCTTTTCATGTTATTTTAAATGAATACCAATACACACGCTGAAAGGCAAGGAAAAGTAGTGAAAAAAAGATGAAAACTGCAGGAAGAATTTGGTACAGGATTCATGAGACAAGACAGGAGCATGGAAGAAGAATGAGGAGCCCTGCAAGCTCCTCCATGGGGCCCCACAGCCCCACACAGCAGCAGCCGGCACTGCAGCTTCCGGAGAGAGATTTATCAAGCAAAGAGATCTTTGATCAGTGCATCCACCCGGGAAGGAGCAGGGCAGGAAAGAAAAATTGCCGCTATGCCTTCATCACTTGGTAGTTTCTGGCTGCTGCTAATTTCAGCGACTTAAAAAAGACTCATCCTCCCTTCCCCTGCCAAGAAGCCTGGCTTCTAAAAACCGACATAAAGAGCTGTGAAAATAAACCCCAGTGCACCAGGTGCAACTCCGATCTGTGCTATTCTGGATGAGAGCTCCTCTAACAGCAGTATAAATAAATACAGTTTTGTAACAACGCATTTGTGGCAAAAATTTATAAGTTCCCAGAAAAGCACTAAAACTGCTTAAATCACTGCCTCAAGTGCCCACATTTTCAAGGCTAATAGCTCAAAGAGCATCAGACAAAAGCACTGGGCTCACAAAACCCAACAATGAAGAGCAGTTTGGAATTTCCCATTCCGAAGGTATTTGGAGATTGCACCCAGCAGAAAAGCTGGAAAAAAAGCCCGGTTGTGAGGCTCTTTCTCCTTGAAAGGTATTGCTCTGGGGATCTAAGGCTCTCTGATCCATCCAGCAATAGCAGAGGTTGCGTGGTGGTTAGTGGAGCTGATGGAAGCACTGGTCTAGGCTGCAGCCACCACTGGCCTCTGCCCCCGTGTTGGTTGTTGGAAGGTAGTGCAGACCTGACTCCTGTGTTTAGCAGATATACCCCTAAAACCACATTGGAAATCGGAGTTAGGACAGTGTTTCTTTTCCCATGTGCCTATGGGATCATGGGGTGCTTTGGTAGAGAGTTTGAGGGGCTTTGCATCTGCTTAGTGCTCTCATTACATCCATCAGCAAGTCCAGGAACGATGTGGTGTTGCTTCAGTCCTTCCCTGAGCTCTCCATGGGGATGGGGAATTGACTCCTCATGCCAGCTTTGCACTAAGCTCTACCAAGCTCTACTAGTGCTGCAATATTTTGAAGAAATACACCTCTCCAGCTGGCAAAATACATGGCAATGATGTGTAGTACCAGCATAACTGCATTTGCCAATTGAGCTTATTCTGCTCGCTAAACCAGCTTTGATGCTGCATTTGTGTTTTGCTTTGGTGGCCAAACCTTTCAGCACAAAGCTGAATTCTCAGCTCTCGGCTGTGCTCTGTTGTGGGAGTGGATCTGCTCCTGCCTCTGCCACAGCCCCTGTCCCCCAGTGTCCCTACTCCCACCAATAGAGGGAACTGACCTCCTGCGTGTCCCTTTGAGAAATGATTTTTCACACGGCATATTTCATCCAGCTGTTGGCTTCAGCTAAAGGCTGCCCTTTCCTTCTTGCTCTTTCGAGAGCAAAAATATTACCCGGCAAACGCAAACACGAATCTCTGTGTTAACACAATCTAAAACACATTATCTTTTTACAGAGGGCTTCAAAGTGAAGAAGGATTTTAGTTTTACCAGCAAGGAGAGTTTTAATCAATGTTGAGAAGTTGAGTTTTTCCTCTAACCCTTGATTAATGAGCATGAAATACTATTTACCTTATAAACTACTGCAAACATCTAAATATATTAAACCATCTTTTGGTTTCTCCTTGTTTTCTGAAGCACGAAGCTTCAGCTGAATGCAATTTGTACCATCAGCAACTGGAGTTCTGCAGTTGTCACTGTTAGCATTACATTCATTTGAACAGTAATGAGGTGACACTGACTTACGGAACTCTTTATAGTGTTCTAATACTGCGATCATTCAGGTGTTATGAACCTGTAGGAATGTTAAGGCAGTTTAACTGTAGCTCTGCCCGGATTAAAAGGCAATACTGTCTCCAAGGAATTTTTGACCAGGTAAATTTAATCACAGTTTAAACCACAGGTGGTTCTCCTGCACTTCCCCTTAGATCTTAGAGGTCTTTTCCAACCCTAAGGATTCCATGATTTTATGTCTCAGGCACACACAAAGGGCCAAGCATTTGGTTTGGGTCACCCAGCCGATGCATAACGAAACAAAGGTGAGATTCCTGCAGTGCAGTTACAGTTTGGGCCACCCATACTGTGTCCACAAAAGACTCTTGGCATACTCCTGTCCCTTCCTGTGCTGTCCTGCAGTTCCCACACCCCTATCCGCACAACAGTGGCAACGTGTAGCATTCCTGAGCTTGCCAAGAAATCAAGAGAACTGATAACTAAGAGACATAGATGTGTTCCAGCATTGAACCACAGGCTCTGCATGAACCTCCACCCATGAGCACACTGAACACACGCCGAGATGAACGGGGCCATTTTTAGACTTTGTGCCAAGAAGGAAATCTGTGCTGTCTTCTTACTAGGAAAGGATGTAAATATTCATGACAAAGCATGACCAAAAAAACCCTACTAAACATTTTAATCAACTCAGTCATCATGTGAAACAGAAGTAATTTTGCCTCTCAGGGCCACATGGTTGGGTGCACACTTGCTGCCTGATGTAGCAGCCATCATCTATTTAGGCTGCTTTAGCTTAATAGCTAAAATTCTGCTCTTCAAATTCCTGTGTTTAGGAAAGAAACTGATATACATTTTTAAAACCTTAAAATAGAAAGAAGCTAGGAAGCATCGCAAAGAGGGGAAAAAAAAGAGCATTCAGAGCTAAGCACAGCCTAGGGTAATCCAGAACAGGTTTAAGAGCATTCCCCCTAGTACTGCCCCATGATTTCACTCATTTAAAACCTGAAGATCCCCTCAGTCCTTCCTGATTCTGTGTCATGTACAGGATGGTTATGTTATTCCCTCTCCAGATCATTAAAACAGGTGCTGAATAGCTTGGCACCCGGGGCAGGAATGCCAAGTCCTGGCTGCCAACCTTTGCCATGAAAAAAACAGCATCTATTTCACCTCAACCTTTTGATTGCTATTTCCTCCTGAATTTTTGATGCGCCTCTTTCACCTTGTGGACTCTTCACCTCTCGAGCATTCCTTTGCAAACAGAGCTAAACACCAACCTTTGCCATAGTCCCTGTCTAACAACAACCCAGGGAACACTGCACCTTACCACCTCAGATGTTTTCTTCTGTAAGCAACGGAGCTGCTTCCCTACCATTTTTACTACTCTCACCTGGCTTTCTTTGTGCATTTTCTATTTTCTTATCTGCCTTCTTACTGCTGCTTCTTCACCAAATAAAGAAGGGCAAGCAAAAACCCACCACTCTTAAAAGATCTTGACAGCAAAGAGCCTGAAAATAGACGGCCAATCCAATTGCGTAGTGCAGAATACTTCATTTTCATCATCTTTCAGGCAAACCTCATTTGATTCTTAATGGTAAATAATAATCATTAAATCCACGAAACAAGTCAAGCAATAGATGGGGGAGGGAAAGCAGAGATAACAGGAGAAACAAAGGAAACAACAACTGCATTTTCAGCTGCAATACAAAAAGACATAAAATACCCCCTAGCTCTGGGCTGCTCACAGAGATGCTGTGTACAGGGAAGCTGTCTCAGCTCAATTATTGCCCTGCTGCCTCCTCAAGCTCCACTGACATCCCACAGCAGCCTGCAATGATGCCAAGACAGTTGGTATCACTTTTCCCCACTTTAAGGTTCCCCTTTCTTAAAGGCACACATCCAACTTTACATTTTATTAGCCAGATCAGGAAAATTTCCATTGCAGAATGACAACTGCTGACAGCTTGAAGCAAGCTTCCATAGCCATAGGCAATTAGTAATCTTACATTCATTACCAGGTTCATGATTTGTCACAAGCTTTTTCTTTCTTTTCTTATTTCTCTCCTTATTAGTGGATTTGAGTGAGGATAAAAAGCTAGGAAAAAAGTACCACTGTAGGCTAGAATAATATAGAGTCAATAGAGAATAATAATATAGAGTGGAAAGTATTTCTGGAGCCCCGTAACCCAACTTCTGCTCAAAGCAGGGCCAAATTCAACACTGGACTAGGTCTCTCTGAGTTGCATGCTCATACAGAACGTGTCCATTGGAAACCCCATTCTGAGGAGTATTCAGGCAACCATTTACAAATTTCAGATCTAGTAGATGTACTGCCAGTCCAAGCAGATTTTCTACTTCTCTACTTTGTTCTTAGTCAGTTTCCATACAGCTTGAATAACAGAGCAGGGAGAAATACACAACTTATATCAACTGAGACACTTGTTGCGAAGAAGAGTTAAAAAAAAACACAATGAGAACTGCTTAAAATGGGTCTTGCCACAGAGCATTTCCAAATCAGCCCAAAAAAATCCTTAGGTACCAATGGGGACCAGACTTAATGCCCATCTCCATAAAGATAAATGAACCTGAAGGCATAGGTAATTAATTTCCATGCAAATGAGACGTAACAGCAGCAAGTTTTGGCTCAGTCTGCCTAGTCCTGAAGTGAGTCGGCACCTTGCCATTGGCATCATTGGCAGCAGGACCCAATTCCCAGTTCAACATGAGGCTCGTTTCCATTCTGCAGAATGGGCTGTGCCATGGGTTGGGTGCCATGGAACAGGCCTATGCACCAGGCTCCAAAGCTGCACTCAAAGCAGGCAGAGCCCATGGGGGACGGAGGTCAGTGCCACACATAAGCACACATCACAGACCACTGGTCCTTCACCAGCATGGCACAGAATCACCCGGTTCAGTCCAACCTTCCCTCTCTTATTTGGTCTTTTTGGGGACAGAGCTTCTGTCGGGGGCTGTGGGACCCCTGCAATCCCCTGCCTGGGAAAACACCATTTTTGGCATCTACAACACAAAACCCAAAACATGCTAGTTCCCAAAGCAAAACAAACCAGTATCTAACTTATGAATTGAGTTTAGAGCTCAGAATCCTACTTCAGGTCTCTGGCCAAAATCCCTCCACTCTTCAGACCAAAAATGAGGTACATCAGAAAAAAACTCAACAAAAACAAGCAACAAACCAACAAAAATAAATGATAAATATATCACTTTTTCCGTATTTGTTTCCCATTTCTTTTTTCTTTGCCAACATCTCCAATGTCAGTTTCCCTTCCCAGACCTTTAGCACTCCCAGTTCCCTCCAACAGCAACCAGACTTGCAGCCCAACAGGGAGGTGGCAATGAGTAAATTTTAAGATAACCGTGGATCGTTTTATTGTTTTCAGGTTTGCTGGGTTGCAAATTAATAAAGTTAATTAAACAAACAAAATTAGGTGAATAGTATTTAGGGCTGCTTCTAAAACTGGATATTTCTCTGGCAACATGGAGGACTTGGTAAACCTTATTTTACTTGAGAATTGCAGACCCTGAATGGTAAAACTGCACAAGAAAATAACTCGGGCATGTGCACTGTAGGTGATCTGCCCCAGTTCCCACAGCACAGCTTCCCCTTCGGAACCATCTCCTGACCCTGCACAGAGGCTCAACCTTGGCTAATGAGCCCCAGCTTCCCAAGGCGCACTGTCAGAGGCAGTCAGTGTGCATTTGGAGTCAGCGTTTGCAGGGAAGAATGCATGCAGCGCAGCCAAATTAATTAGAAAATGTAAAAACTGACACGATGAAGTACAAGAAAGGAACAAAAAGGAATTCAAAACCCTCCCTTTGCTGCTTCTTACTGAAAACTCTTTTAGGATATTGTTCTTCGATGCAATTTAAATTATCATCTGGTAGAACAATTATCCAACTAAAAGATTTAACCGTGATTAAAGACTAAACAATCTGCTGAACAAACACACGCTTGGCCTTGCTTGAACTGAATTTCAATTCTTCACACGTTCGGAGCTTTACCTACACATTTTCCAGCTATCAGCCTGGCAGGTGCTAGGCAGCATCTCATACCCTTTCACACCCAATTTACAATTTGTCGCATCACTCCCAGGAGGACCAGCACAGGTTTCTTTGGCCTGGCCCAGCCCGTGCAATTAGCTCATACCACACTTTATGCTCTCATTTAGGCAATTTATTTCTCTCCCATTATAAAATCCAGGGCAGCCTAAAGTTACATTAATGCGTGTACAACACAGCAGCAGGGCACAGCAGCTATTTCTCTTAGAGGCAGTGCAAAATACCCCCGTGACACCGTTATGAATACCTGTATTCAGCAGACTGAAAGAGCAAGAAATTCCATTTTCACAGAATCACAGAATGGCCCGGGTTGGAAGGGACCTCGAGGATCATGAAGCTCCAACCCCTCTGCCAGAGGTGCCACCAACCTCCCCATTTAATACTAGATGAGGTTGCCCAGGACCCCATCCAACCTGACCTTGAACACCTCCAAGGACGGGGCATCCACAACCTCTCTGGGCAGCTGTTCCAGCACCTCACCACTCTCGTAGTAAAGAACATTTTCAGACATACAGCAAGAGCAGACAGAAGCAGGAAACCAGCAAAATCAATGCATCTCAGCAGCACACTCAGTTCTGCACTCAGACCATGGCATCCCTCAGCTGAGGGCATATTGCACTCTCACACCTGGGGCTGATGTCTGCACTCACCCCATTACACTGATTGACCATTATTTCCACCTGCCCACAGCACAGTGCTGATTGTTTGCTTTTCTTTCCTTTCTTTTTTTTTTTTTTTTCCTTTTTTTTTTTTCTGGGCACTTAGGAATTCATGAAACATCAACAGAAAATGTGAGTATGTGGAGAGAGAAAACTAAGCTCACCTTTGTGAGAGGAAAAAGGAGATGGGAGTGAGCAGAATCACAGTGAGGCATCCAGGGCTTGGAAGGTCTTCTGAAAAGGATGCTTTGGGGACTCAGCCCTATTTGCACCACCTTCTTGATGTCAAAAGTACCCCGGGTTCTTTCCTCAAACGTCCCATGGCTGAGGGGTCTCAGCAATATCAGTGGGAAAAAAAAAAACCACAGAAGCTTTTCATTGAAGTTCTGGTATTTAAATTACTGTTTTCGTTACAATGGAAACGGGTGGAGGAGTGCCCTGGTTTCAGCCACACTCTGTGCATGTTGGTTTCTTATAAGTGCAATCACATGGAAAAAAAAATCTGTCTTTTTTAAATAAGTCCCTGTCACAGAAGAGTTAGAAGCTTTGATTTTGTTTTGTTAGAAGACATTATGTATTCATTTTGAACTGAAACTGAACAACAGATAGTGGAGGTAAGAGTTTGGATTTGTTTTAATCAAGCCCCTTAACGACCACGCTGTGAATCTGGGAGGCTCTGAGATGGGGCAGTGCTAATTGGAGCCACGGATCAGGATCAAAATCACTACACCCACTTTACAGATAGCACATTGCAGGATTCTTTCATTACTGTGCTTGAGATTCAAACACCAACTTCGTGTTTTGCAAATCCCGGTTTGCTTTGAGGTCATTCCAGCATTTATTTACCAATATATTCAAGGCTCCCATGCAAGTGCTCTGCCATGACTGGAAAAGATGAAAGAAGGATCAGATTTGCCCTAAGTATCCAAACATAGCTTGCTATATTGTTAACAAGAGCCAAAACTATTCAAAGACCCTCATTTGTCATGTTAATACATGCACTCAAACAGGACACATCTGCAAGAGGTGCAAGGCATGTGTCACGTATTTGATATTTCACTCTTGTCTTTGTATTTCGCCACCAATAAACAAATTACAGGCTGAAACACTGATAAGTTGGCCCCTGCTATGTGCCAGCAAAAGATCAGATGTCCATACAGCAAACTAATTGTGTAGACGTAACGATGAGTATTACCATGCAAGTAGCAATTTTTTTATCTCCACTTAATTCAGTGACTAAGGCAGCACTCGGGGTAGATCCATTAAATCTTCGCAAAGGATTTGTGCCCACAGGTATTTTGTTCTCCACGCTGCAGAAAATTTAATCAAATCAGAGGATCAATGAGCTGACAACAGGAACAACTGGCTAAGACTTTTAGCTAGGTGATATCTAAGCTCTCTCTGACTTAACTCTACCTTTGACAGCTGGTTTTTACTTTTTGCTATTCTATTCAAAGCTTGTTTCATAATTCTTTTAAATTATTCGATGATGACCAATTAATCAATACTACTGCATAAGAAACAACGTCTGAAAACGCATGGATGAATACATGTAAAAAAATTTTGTCTGAATTTTCTCCAGCAGTGATGATGAAATGACAGTGAAGTGCTGAGAGCCACGATACACCACAACAAGGTGGAGAATGGTGATGAGAAATCTCCCAGTTTTGATACCACTGAGGTAGCACAGTTACAGTGCCACGAACTTAAACCTTGGACAATATAGAAATGCAGAGCCATTTCCCAGAGCTAAAGCCCTGTGCAAGAAGACAATTTTATGACCCTGCATGATAAATAGCATCCTGGAGGATCACCAAGGAGGTGAGTGCCAGCTCTCCTCACCACGCACAGCCTCTCCCAGGTAGGCAGCCATCGCTGACCTTTCAGTGGACAACAGGTGAATGGACCCATCAGCTTTCCCAGAATAAATGAAAGAATGCATTAAATTATGAGTCTTTACAGCAGCAAAATGTCAACGTGCCAATAGGTCCTGATGGCTTTCCATATGACTAAGCAACACGTTCACATCCAGAAAATGTCAGTGTCTTGTGGCAAGAGCTGATGGGTGTTCAAAGCATGGTTGGTTCAGAGGCACGCAACCACACATCATCATGGTCGACGTTACCTTCTGCCACACATGCTTCAGCCTAGGAAAAGCCCAGCAAAAGGTAGAGCTAATGCACTGGTGAGGACAGTAAGAAACACAAGTGCAATCTGCAGAAGTGCAGCACTGGGCTGTAACATTGAAATGTTTCAGAAAATGCTCATGTGCATGTAACAACACAAGGTCATGCCACGGTGCATCAGCTGAGAGCAGAGAAGATTAAACTGACAGTCTATATTCTGATTTATCACATAAAAATGGCAGGCTCTTTCTTCATTTGGCTTGATAAACTGCTCTTCTACTCGACTTTTTAATTAAATTGTGAAGACTATTTATTATACCATCATAAATTTTTTGTATAACCAGTTTTGTTATTGAGGGATCCGAGAGCAAAGGCCAAATAAAAGAAAAACTAATAAAAATATATGTTTTTCTCCAAGAAATCAATAGTAATTTAAGTACGCTGGTGGTCACAATTCTATTTGAGAAAGATTGATCATCTCCTAGGAAGAATTTTTAAAGGTTTGGCTGGTCCCTTCCATTTTCCTAGAACTGCCACCTTTTGGAAAACTGACAGCAGAATGCTAAGAATGTTGATTTTAAAATACCAGGCTTTGAAAATCACCTCTCAGGTGAGTGATGGGGAACACACGTTTGAACAAAACTGCCCATGAACGTGATAAGAAAGGTGAAATGCGCGCTGATGACTTACTGCATACGTTCAGCAGCAGAGGTGATCTGCAGTGCCTATTTCTCCACACGTGAATTCAAAGCTGTGTATAAAAATCAGCGCACAGTGGAAGTGGATCTATACCCAGTTACAGATCTGATTTTGTACCACTCCTACAGAAAATCCATTAAGGTGCAGTGATGTTGGAGAGCTTTATGCCGGCTGGATGACAGCTGAAGGAAGTTAATTGTGGGAAATCCTGCAGAACAGAGCACTAAATGTAGAACCGAGCATAGATGGCTTACACAATTCTCTCCTCTGCATTACAGATGTACAGATTTTTTTTAGGTAGGTATCCCAGAACAGTAAAGAGAAGAGTGGGTATAAAAATATAAAAGAAAAGGATATTGCAGCAGTTGGGAATGACTCGCTTTCCTTCAGCACACCCGCACACCTACGCAGGGTTCTTCCCCACAAGGACTACGTCTTGACAGACACAACAAATTAAACATAATTTCTTACTTATGCACACAAATTAGCAAATAGAGCCAGGGAAAACTTTACATCTTATGAAATATTAGGTGTGCCAGTCTAGGCAGTGCAGCTTTCAGGGTCTCAACTCATTTAGTCTTCATCCGGAACACTGAAATCATCGCTGTACCCAAACCCTGGAAGCTGTGGCTTACAGGAGCTATATTTGAAAGCAAACCAGCTCAGAGATCTTCTCTTTCCCTGAACCCATTTACTGAGTCTCCAGCCAGCCCTCAGCAGCCCCAAAGAGCAGCTGGGTCTCACTGCACTGATGGTTAAAAGGAGACGTGGGAAGGCGGGATGCTCGGAGGTAAGTGGGTGCAGAAACCCAGGACTCGCATCGATCCAACTGGCAAAGCAACAAGCAAGGCTCATGCATTTTGGCAGAAGTTCTGTGAAACATCTCATTTTCAGTAAATTAGCACTATCAAAGGAGGACGTGTTTTATCAGAATAGTGCCCTTCAGCTCTAACAGGAAGATGCACAACAATAGCTTGATTTGCAGCAAATCCTCCAACACAAAACGCTGAGCCAGCAGGGCTGTTTGCCTGGAAGGTTGTATGAAAGATTTGTACAAACAGCATCAAAGATGAAATGAAGTGTTAACTCCTGGATTATAATTAATCCCTCTGGAAATAATCATTTATTCAATCAACAAAATAAGATCAGTCACATTAACCTTGAAAGATCTACTAATAGTTCCTCTCCAAGTTTCACATACAGATGATGAAGTTTAGCACCAACCGTTCCTAGAATCTGTTTCTTCACTCTATTTTCACCATAAAGCAGTGAAAAAATATCCTCAGGCCTTTTCAATGTTTTGCTTACAAGGAATGAAACAATCTGGGAGCTAATTTTCTTCTCACATGGCCATGTTTATCTCAGGCTTGACTTTCTCAACTTCATCAAAGCTGCTGTAATGCAAGTAAACATGGAGAGAAAGCACACGGGGAGGTGATTTCTCCACATGGTAACACAGAGATTTAGAAAAGCTAATTCAACACGCCTAATGGAACTGAGTCCTGATCTGAGACCATTGCAGACTCAGAGTATCTCCAGTCAGACAACTGGCACAGGTTTTGGACTCTCTATGCCCCAAAAGATACCACGAGAGAAAGACTCCCAAAATTTTCAGCATGTGCTGCTGGGCTGTGGAGCAGAAGTTTGGGAGAATCGTTATTTTTTCTTTTTTTCTCCCCATCACCCATCATTTCATTGCATCTTTCACAGAATGATAGAATCATCAAGGCTGGAAAAGACCACAAAGATCTCCAAGTGCAGCCCCAACCCACCTCACCATGCCCATAACCACGTCCCTCAGTGCCACATCCCCACAGTTCTGGAGCCCCTCCAGAGACGGTGACTCCCTGGTCTGGTGTTCATGGTTCATGAAGAGCCAAGAGAGCCGAATTTCAGCACAGAAAGCCCTACAAAGCCTAAAATCTCAGCTCTTGGGTTTGCAGTCCAGCTCTGACTGAGGCCAAAAAGAAAGTTCATTCCTATGCACAATGGATCAAACTTTACTGATGTTTATATTTATAAATATACAATTAATATTTCTGAAGGATTCATTTTGGGAGCTCTTGGAGAACAACTTCAGAAGAAAGCAGACTTGAAAAGAGGAAAGAGGGTTTGAGTCAGTAACAGAGTATCATCTTTATCATCCGTATATTAAACAACTGCACCTTTCTGTGCAGCTTTTAAAAGAGATCACCTCCATTTGCCAGCTGTGCGTTTGTGAAACACCTTTACCCTTTAAACCACTGGAAAAAATAATTAAATTTAATAGAATCCACCTACGTTCTAAGGCTGGGATTGAAAGTACTTATATTTAATAGGAACTACAGCTTCTAAATGATTATGGTATTTAATTTGCATTCTCTTCGCTGTTTTAACTGCAGCTTTATTAGAATAGCATTGCTGGCTGCTTTTTTTATCTTTTAGTGCCATTGTCATGATAAGAAAAACATGGAAAGCAGATGAAAAACAGAGAAAATATAAAAAGACAGAGCGTAAGCAAAGTAGGCTGAATATTTGATTTGTGTTTGGGGGAAAAGCATCTCAGATCTCTGTAAAGCTCAAATCCCCATTCTCTCTCTCTGTGAGATTCCAAGAAGTGAAAAGAAGATGTAGGATGTTGCTGGCTCATTTCCATGCCAATTAAACACCCATTTGGCTCAGAAGAGATTGTCAGTCGGCGCGCGCACAGCGCTCCAGCAAGCTGTGCCCACTGGCACTGGTGGAGGAGCTGCCTCACAGCCTGCCCATCTCCTGCATCCTGAGACGGTGGGACCCAGAAATTCCTCCTTCTCTCCCTGCTCTCTCCCTCTCAGATCCAGCCGGGTTTTGTGGCTTGGAGCCAAATGTTTGTGTTTTGCCAGCTCACATCCCCAGACAGCAGATCACGCTTCCACATTGAGAGGGTCATCTTGAATTTCTGTTAATGAAACCATCACAAACATCAAGACACAAGATAGCACTGGGCCCAACACAGCCAGAGCATCTGGCAGAGGGAAATCAGGGATGAGCAAGGATGGAGGAGATCAGTGGGGTGGGTGAGCTGGGACCACTTGGGTGCCCACAGCCCTCTGGAGCCCAGTCAGGAGGACTCCAGCACTCACTGCAGCATGAGGCAGCTCAAGTGCAACTTTTTTAAGAGGCTGCGGCAGCCCAGTATCATTCACAGCTCGTTCATGCAGGATGATCCATGAGCCCACAGATAAAAGATAGTTCCCATCCTTAATCAAGGGCAGGATCCCAGCTGAAATAGGAAGGAGAGAAGAGCACTGTGGAGTTACTCTTTGAATTTGAAGGAGACATGCTACTGAACAAGTTAAAAGTCATAAAGCAGCCTTATCTGTTCTGATTCTTCAGAATCTGTCAATAAATTCTCCTTCAACTTTGGCCACGGGTGAAGATGTGTTCAGATTCATTTAGTCATCTGTGTTGCTTGCTGGATGGAGCTTACCTTTGTACAGATGTCACTGACTTCATGGCCATATGAAACCATGGCAAGGAAAATGAAGCAAAGAAAATGTCTGTATTTGCTAAGAAACCAGATTTGCACTAACAAAATGAGAAAACTACCATGATTTCTTGCTGTTTTTCTTTTTTTCACAGAGAAAAGTGACTACAGTAAACTGTTTCTGATGGATGACAGCCTGACTGGGAGACCAGTGGGTCCACTGGTTAAGATTTTAAGAATGAGCGTATATGCCACCTGAGAATAACTTTTCCAATGGTTTTTCTGTACCTAAGCTAGAAAGATGCAATGTCTGTCTTTGGCCCTTCTTGAAACACGTTTCAGGCTTTCTTGGCAGAAATATTAGAAAGGAATACAACATTTTGGTTCTTGCTCTTTCCACTGAAAGGGCTGCTGTCTTCTCCACCTCCCTTAGATCTGCAGCAGAAAGTGGGTCTGCTGAAGGGTCTTTCAGAGCAGAATTTCATAGCGTAATGACAGAGCACAGCATGCAGCAGGTTCCTTCAGCTTTTGAAATCTTCTTTTGAGCAGGTCATATCATCAGCTCAGAGGCAGGCTGGTGCTTGGAAGTAGGCTTTGCAGGAAATCTTCATGGAAGAGAAATTAAATGTCTATAGCTCGTTACAGTTTAACCAACTGATTTGCAATTAGCCAGTTGTGCTGGAGTCCCACAGGCCGCCAGCAAGGCTGGACAAGCCATGCCATGAAGATGACACCTGGAAGAGGTGTTCCAATGCAGAAGACCACGTTCCACTACATGATTGCCCTCTCCAAGCCCTCAGATCACGGCAGCATCTGCCAGGCTCCAGCTGTACTTTGCTCCTTTCCAGCAGTGCTCAGTAGTTTGTGCTCGCTTCAAGGTGAGTTCTTCCTTCAATTTTAATTTGACTGTGCCGGCGTGTTTTTGTGCTCACATTTGAGTGAAGCTAATTTTACATGGCACTGCTCCAGTTCAGGAAACCGATACACAAATTCGTAATTATTCATGCATAATTCAGGAATTATTTGCATACAGTAAACAGACCATCATGCTGATGAAGTGTCAAATGACATAAAGTGCTAATGAAAGAAAGGAGAATAGACGAGATCATGAGACCAAGAGAGAGAAAGTGGGAGTGTAAATCTACCCTCTAATGAACTTTTGAAAGTCTCTCCTGTGCCTGACAAGGAACACCCAAGGCACCACTAAGCACAGCCCCGGCACAGCACAAATATCCACGGGAGCAAAGACACAGTTTCAGTCCAACCCGGGGTTTATATGGTATAAGTCAGACCTTTCCAATCTAACTAGAAATTAGCTCTTCCAAGACCCAGCAATTCCAAAGGCCCACCGTTGCCAGAGGTGAATGTTCCATTATTAAAGGGCTCCTGGGCTGTCTCAGGAGGGCACCGCGCTTTCCTGGCCCCTCGTTATGCATTATGGATGGGGAGATTCTTTTAATCCTGTCACTGCAAGAGCAAACATTTCCCTGCCTCATCCGAGTCTCTGCTTTGCCCTTACCCACCCTTATCCGGGGGGTTTATGAGTAAGACAAAGTTACCATCTCTGGCAACAGTGAAAGCAGCCTATATCGCTATGAGCGCTCATTAGCAGTGTGGTATTCAGCGAGGGAGGAAAGGAGAAATGGATTCACACTCAGTCTGCAGCATTGGCTTATTCACATTGTTTTACTGTGAGCGTTGCAGTCAGTGGAGCGACCCAACGCTTACCACGAGCACGCTGCTCTCAAGGGAAAATCAATCAAGGTTTCAGCCAGCACTAAATTATTCCTTTTAAAGTAAGCAGACTTCCTTATTATCACCTTGAGCTTTAAAATTTTCCTTTTTTCAGAAAAAAAAAAAAGGCTTTTAGCTTTCAGGATTTGAAATAAATCTGTCTTGTTTTTAATGTGTTTTTGCATAGATTAATATATCTACCAAACCATAGGCCTAAGCTATTTCAATATCCATCTTAATAAAATCCTCAGGGAAATGTGTTGAAAATTGCTGTGATGCCTTTTTAAAAAAGTCCTGGTTTGGAAACTTATTCTTTTTCTTACCATAATTGTCAACGAACAATTTTTCAGAGCAAGGAACTGTGCAAAAACCAATTAGAAAGCGCAGCTCCTGCACAGATTTACCAGGTACGATGCCGTTGCTTTGTGAGCATTAGAATTTGCATAAAATTAAAATGAAATAGATGTGGTAATAGATTACGCCTGGTAGCAACTCCTGTTGGACTGAATGAGGCCCATTTGCAGTGTGTGGGGCCCACAGGTGCTGCAGGAATTCCTAGCACTTTGCTATACGTGCGTTACTGGTTGGTTTGCCATCGATTAGGTTTCACAAAAGACCTGACTTTGCTATCTGCTTCTATTGAAGTGGAAATCAGCGGTATCTCCCCAGCCTTAATATGGATTTATTACACCTGCTCTGCACTGAAAACATACCTATTATTAACGGAGGGCCAGTTGACACTGTCACTACATAGAGGTACCAAAACATTCATTATCTCTAAGCGTTCTGATTATATTACAGTTTGCTCATTTATACTCTCACACCAAGAGCAGCAAGCCTGCATTCAGAGGACAAAAGCAGAGACAGGCTTTCATTGTGTGCACTTCTCTTTGCTTGCTCGCTTTTTAAGCACGTAGGCTTTGTGGAGAGGCAATATTATTTACAATCCGTGCTTGCTGTTGTGTTGTTTTTCTGCCCATGAATGGACTGCCAGGGGGAGCTGAGATGGGGAGATAAACACACAGGCTGCAGTAACTCCTGAGAAGAGCCGACAATCTGCGCATCCCTCTGTTTCACGCTGTTGTATGCATGATAAAAAGGATCTTTTACGTTGAGGATGAGCTAGGAGAAAATGTTTTAAACGCAACGCATGGCGGAGAGAGAGGAGGAGACAAAGTCCGGAAGAGAAAGCACTTTGTGCCATAAGAAAAGATTTCAGCTTGTCAGAATGAAAGGCAGGCATTTTCAAAGCGCGTAATTTCTGGAGAATTACATGAGATGTGGATGGCTTCAAGGCTACAGCTCCTGCTCTGCCACAGATAAGTTTCAAGGCCAGAGCCTAATTTTATCCTGCGATGTAACCGTCTCTATCATGAAGCTGCTGTTGGAAGGCCTGTTGCCCAAAGCCATTGGCGCCTTGGTTTCCTTGTCTCACCGAAGCTGCGGACAGCATGAGGTTTGTTATTGCTTGGTGACTTTTCTCACTTCGGCCTTGCGAAGTGTGTGGGTGACACAGTCACATTCACAAACACCGCTCCAAGCAGCACCGCAGCGGTCAGTGGTGGCTTTTAAGATGTGGTGAAGGTGATGATGGGGAAGGAAGCAAAGCTGAGCCTCGTGCGACGGAAAATGCCATTCTTTTCAGTCATCCCAAAGAAGCTTCAGCTTGAAACTTAACCACTTCAGGGCAGAAAACAGAAGTGCAAGCAAAGGAGATAATGTGGGCAGTGGTTTTTGTATTCATGAATTCAAGTTCATTCCCAGCTTGACTGTAATGTGTTCGGAATTGCCCTGGGAGAGCCATTGGGGTGAAATTTGACTTCGGGCAAGCTTCCCCCAAAATAAAGCAAAGAAACACCAATTACATGCCAAAAAGATATGGAAGTGGACCAGAAAGAATGCTTTTTGATGTCTGTTCCTGAAAGAGGGTAGTAGGACCTGGAGAGGATTGCATGATTGTAAATGCTGGAAATTGATCCACCTATGTTCCTGGGATGGGACCAGGGCAGGCAGACATTCATGTGCGTGGTTCCTGCCTTGGAGCAAGCACTGCACAAACCCACCTGCACTCCTTGTCAGTTCTGCCACTGAATATTTCTTCATACCTTTGAACTTCCCCTAATTCCTCTGTTGGCATCTGCAGTGCATCCCAAAGAGACAAAAGGAGCCCTTGTGAAAAAAAATTCTATTAATGTTTCTAAAGGAGGCTTTGCCTGATTCTCTGGAATATCTCATGAGATAAATCATGTTATCGTCAGTGTAGTTTCCATAAATCACACAATCATAGAGTCGTTAAGGTCAGAAAAGATCTCATCAACCCATCATGCACTGATAAATACCAACAATTCCTTGGGAGATGCTCAGACCTCAGAATTAATACAAAGAAGAAAGAAAAGGAAAAACAAAACCACCTTGATTCTGGGAGTCTTACTGGGCAACAGTGGAGAAAGAACATGGAGTTTGTGTTCACACGTATTACGAAAAGACCCAAATGAAAATAGAGAGTCAATATTCACCTTTACTTACCTATGAATGTCTTCTTTCAGTTAGGAGAGCTGTGTCAAGCAATCAGAAAAGTGACAAAAGATGAAAGGAAGAGGGGAGGGAAGGAAGAGAGGAGGGAAGAAAAAAGAAAGCCTGTCTTAGTTAGTTTACCCGTAAATAATAGAGAGAGATAAATGTGCCAAAATGCTCATAAATATATATTTTCTCAACACAAAACTAAACCTACATGTCACACCAGCTACGTGGGGCTGTGCATCAAGTGCTGGTGGGTTGGATTCACCACTGTTGCCTGGGGCTGCTGCAGGAAATTTCAGGTTTGCTGTCACTGCTCTGTTCCAAAGTCAGCTCAAACCAAGGTTAAACAGAGAGGTAAACAGCGGGAGGGAGGGGCTTTCCCAGTGAAACTCATGGCAGGATTTTCATACCTTGCCAGCCCTTTCTCTCCTGTTTGTTAGCTTACCCGTAGCAGTACTAAAGCAACCTCCTACCGACAAGATCAGAGAGAGATTTTTCCTTGTCTACACAAGATCACAGCTAATTCCATCCACAGAAAGTATTGACCTCTGCTTAGATGGGGTCACACCTGGAGCAGGCAGGCAACACTGTAAAAGACAAATTAAGTCTCCGTTGACAGTGGCAAGCACCAGCACAAAGAGAGCTTTTCCTCTCGGTGTAAGGCTTTGTGAGAGGCTGCTAGACTGAATGGAAAAACAACACGCAGTGTGTATGACCTCTGGGCAAAGGAAGGGCCAAGGACGGCTTCTTCCTGTGCATATTACGGCCCGAGGAGGTGCAGGATGGGGCTGAAGGCCTCTCTCATTTCCGCAGCATGGAGAAGAGAGACAAGCTCAGATTTTGAGCCCTAACAGAGCTGACATCAGCCGCCAGCCCTGAGTTAGATACCCAGGGCCATCGCACACACTAAAACAGGTGGTGCCACTAAGCCTTAAATTCTCATCTGCAATGCAAAGACTTCACCATCTTTCCAGTGTAGCCTACGTTTATTTTGCTTTGTGCTTCAGCTTGCATTTAGCTATTCTAAAATCAGCTTATCTTACACTAGTCCGGTGCTGATGATTATAAATTATAAACCACGCTGCTGATGATCATAAATTCTTCATGTTATTTTCGAAGTAGGAAACTTTCTCAAGGTGGGAGTCCTCTCCTATAATCCTTTTAGCTTAATCAACCAAGCTTGTAAACATATTATAAAGCAAACAATCAGAAAAATGGTATCTAATCTGTCCGACAAGGTTATCTTGCCCTCTTTTAATATTTTACTGGTTATGAAGTAGGATTTAAAATACATGCCTTCAAGGTACCTTCAACCCTAGCAGATGGCAGAAATCGCAAAGCAAGGGCTGTAATTGAAGAATTCGATACCAAACTCGTAATTTACTGCCTCCCACGTCAGTGTTGGAAAGAACGAGAGAGGTACCTGTAAGGGATGGAGAGGGCCCATTTTCTGGGCTGACAAAGCTGATGGACTCCTGCTCCTGCATGAGAGGCCTCTGCGCAGGATGGTCACATCCCACTGCAGTGGTTTTGGAAGCCTCCAGTCTGCTCTGTTGTTTCCAGGACTGAAGCCAGGGGAGAAGAAGGAGCTGCATTCCTAAACCATAAGGATCAGCCCTGTATCCTCCAGGTCTGCTCCCTGGCTTACCGACGCCCTAGAAGCAACATGGAGAGAGAAGGTACGAGAAGCACCTTGCCAAGCTTGTCAGCAGGGCTGGGACCAGCAGGCCTGGCTTGAAATAAATGCAGAGAGACCTGGAGCTGTGTTTGGCTGCTGCGCACCCAGAGACTCCTTCATCTTTGCCTTTGCAACCGTGTCCTATCTGCTGGCAGTCTCCAGCATGTCACAGAGCAGGGCTGGCATGTCGGGAAAACAACCCCAGAAAAATGGTGTTGGCAACTGAAGGAAGTGTCTTTGGGGAGGTAACTGGGCAAGTGGTGCCGGGGAACAGGCAGCATTCAGGCAGGAGCAATTCTGGAAACATCCGCAGAGAGGGTAAATGCCAGAAAAGAGCATTTTCTTTTATTGGCCCCTTTATTTTGATTTTATTGCATCTGAAGTATGCAATAAAAAGAAAAACATTTGGGGGCAATAAAACAGCCACAGAGAAATAGCCTGGCATCTTCTGAAATACTGCAGGGGTGGGACCCGTGCACTTTGAGGAAGGAGCAAGGTGCTGGCATGATGGAACAGAATCCATGGGACAGTGCTTAGCCAGCCCTGTAGCATCCCTCTGAATGAAAATCAAACACCATTTACCCTTTTGTCACCATGCCAGTTCCACTACGCTTGCCCACAGGTCCCCATGGTCAGTGAGGAACACAATGGTGCCTGGGGAAATGGATGAGGAGTGCCTGCTGGGGGGCAGCCCCCTGTGCTGCAAGTCACAGAATCACAGAACGGCCTGGGTTGGAAGGGACCTAAAGGATCATGAATCTCCAACCCCCTGCCCAGCCATGTGCTGGGAGATGACCCAGCAGAGGCTCTGTGCCACCACACTGCAGCATCAGGAACCAAAGCAGTAAAATTCCACCCCTGGGAGAGTAATAATTCATTGATGTCAGACTATCCCCAACTGCACTGGAGAAAGTTCGGCCTCGTATCTGCAATACCCAGGAAAGTCTTATTCTTTCTTTCTTTTTAGGAATTATTGAGGTACCAACAGATCTGATGGTGCAGTAATGCCACAGAGCCCAGCAAGGGTGTTTGGATCCCAGCTCCCATCCTGCATGGTGGGAGCACTCTGTGGCTTAGCAGGACCAGAAAGCTCCAGAAGTAAAAGGCTTCAGTTGAGACTCTGTTTCAGAAAGAGCTCCATGCTGAGCTCAGTAACTACTTGCAAGAACCTCATTTATAGGAAAGACATGAAAAGCAATTTCTGCCTATGCACATGGGACATGGCTGTGTGTAAGGCATACCTGTTATCTCCAGCTGGAGCTGATACACCTTCTGCACAGATCATACACACTGCAGAGCTGTAAAAGGCTTTTGATTTGGGAAAATTAAAGCTTGGCTGCAGTGTGCTAATGATCAGTCATTACTCGAAGATCCCAGCATCAAAGCCAAGGGAGAGATCCTGCAGCAGAGTGAAAGCACAGAGAGGTATCAGGGAGAGGCACGATGGCCTTTCCTGTGGAAGGAGAGAGCTCGCACTCAAAGGCTGCTGTGCTGTGCCCTGGAAAGCAGCTGAAATGAAAGAGGTGATCAAACAAAGTAACGATGGAGCTGCTGAGTTGGGGATGGAGCTACAACCCTGTGTTTCTGGCTCCCTGGCACAGCTCTGCCTTGTGCAGCGATGATGTTCATCAGCTCCAGGAATAGGAGCCAGCTGGACTCAGCACGGGGATTTGATGGGATCTGGTGTCCATAAAGTTTGATCTTCTCCCTCCTTCCAGCACTATATTCCCCTTATCTAGTTCATGCAGGCACGTTCAAAAACAGGCAGATATCTACTACCCAAACCTCCTTTTCTATCCTGCCCTTTATGCCAGGGTCTGGGCTAATAAGGAGAAAATCCACCCCCAGCAAAACGAATCACAGGTGGGAAGCACAGGCTCTACACCAGGTACTTGTTTGGGGGTTGCCTCCAGCACCTGCTGAGCAAAGCAGGGAAGGGAAGGCTGAAGAAGGAGAGCCTTGTCCTTGGGCAGCAGGAGGGCTGGGAGAGCACGGAGGGGCTGAGGTGGAGCCAGGCATTGCATGGGCAATGGCCACGCAGAGGGCAGGTTACTCACTGAGGCTATCTCCCAGCTGGGTCATTGAATCCTGCTGATTTCTGCTGTTAAAGGACCTTCATAAATCCAACACAGGAGCAAAGAACGTAATTAGCAAGCAAATTACACCTTGCAACATGATGAAGAGTGAATAGGGGAGAGGTAACTCAGCGAGATGATCCATCTGCAAATACGTCTCCTGTTGGAAAAAGCTACATAAACCATTTCTCAGAAACCCATTACATCTGTATGAGTCAGAATGGGCTTGAAAGCTGCAGAAAGGTAAAAGTTCACCAAATCCTAATTGGCAGCAAACATTTGATCAGGCTCAGTTCTACTGTCATAACTACAGTGTCATTAACAATGCTGGCCTTCCTATGGATTGGGTAGAAAAATGTGAAATAACATCCTCCTCCGTCTTTAATTTAACCAGAGTGTAAAAGACCAACCCAAAACATTGATTTCCAGTAACCACGTATCAGTAACGAAGAACATGAAAGAATTTAATAAGAATATTTAATAATGCTAATGGCTGTCCAGCCAGCAACCCCTAATTGGTATCGTCAGTCACTCCATGTCAGGCTTCTGTATGAGACACAGCTGATGGCACTCGCTTGTGTATGGCACCAAGGAATTGCCAGTGCTGGAATCACAGCTTTCGTTTCCAGCAGCTATTGCTGTTTATGATAGCCCTGATCTCTTTGTCATCCATTTGCAGATCCCACTGCTGTGTGCAGATATGGCACTAAATCCATCAGAAAGCATTACGCAGTAAAGCTCTTGGCAACGCCGACTCCACCGCATCGCCCAGCCAAAGCAGGGCTCTAAATGAGAACAACTTGGATCATATGTTTCACTAATTATGCACAAGAAGATGTAAACAAGCTCCATTAAGATTATTATGCACGAGTTTATGTTTTTGCACAAATCACAAATTACCTATAGCTGTTTTTCTTGGATAAATCATGTTGGAACAATAAAGCTGACATTTTACGCTCAAGACTATGACTTCATTGTGGCTTTCAGAGAAATTACCCTTAGATTTATGGTCTTATTAACCCGTGACCCTGAAAGATGTCTAATGAGACCTGTTTATCACCCTGGTCTGGAGGCTGAAAACAGTCCTATTCATGATCCAGATGACTCAGTGCAGAAGCGTTATGGATCTGAAATGAATCCTTAATGAGGTGGCCTCAATAAAAAAGACCCAAATTTATCCCCCTGTGGATGATTCCGTGCTGTCTCAGGAGGGAGCACAGGGAGCACCTTTCCTTTTCCTTTAACAGTGCACAAACAGATTAGGACAGATTTGTGACTTATTAATTAACCGTATTATCATTTTGATACTATTTTCTGCCGGCCTCTTAGATAACAACTATCTAACCTCATGTCACTCTGCGAACTGCTTTAATTTGCTCCTACAAAGCACTCCTCCATCTTCCTAACCCAGCTATTGCAAAACACGCAACTGCAGCACTACTGAGTGCCCAATGGCAGGAAGACAGGGCCTGGGTGCAAACCCTAACCAACACACACCTCCATGAGATGCCAATGCTGTTGAGTCAGAACAAGTGTGCTCTTCCCTATAGGTGAATTCAGGCACTCATCTTTCAATTTTGGCTAGCATAACATTCTCAGGAGTGGTGATGCCAGGGAGGTGGTAGGGTTACTGTCCCCAGAGGTGTTTAAGGAAAGGGTAGGTGCATTATCTGGGGACATGGTTTAGTGGGGAATGTTGGTGACAGGTGGATGGCTGGACTAGAAGATCTTAGGGGTCTTTTCCAACCTTAAAGACTCTATCATTTGCAAGTGGCACTGGTGTTCTCCTTGACCGTGACATTCATGGCCTTTTAACTGTATTTTAGAATTATATTAATGTCTTTGATATTAGGTAAGGCAGAGTTCCATTCCATTTAATCTTACTCATCCATCATCTGTTTAACTTTGCATATTGTCATTCAAAGCAAGTATTTTAAAATCAAGGCTCCATTAAATCTATTCAATTATCTGTTATTATGGGTGACTGTTATCACCGGCTCCAATAGCTTTTAATAACTGAAATAGCACACTATGAAAATAAAAATACAATTGTTAACCTTGGAGTATCCCTAGGCCCTCATTTTAAAGCAGCTCAGGCATTAATTCTGCGGCTTATAAATAAATGATTATTAAAAAAAGACCCGGAAAAGTTGTTGAAACAGACAACTAAGCAATGTCTTCCATCATTGATTTTGCTTCTTTAAGCAGGTAGGTCTTTTTTCCATGCAGTGCACAGAATGGCTTTGATGTTTTATGTAATGCTGTCACTCATTGAAAGGCAACTTGAAGTTCAGCATAAAATTCAGACTGCTCAGAGCCCAACCTCGCAGCTTCTGCGCTCCTATTTATGAAATGTTTTATACTTAAGAGTATTAATATTGCTTGAAAACTGTTCAGAGGAGACACAATTGTGGTGACTCAGTCTTAATCACTTTGCAATTAGATTTGGTTTTAGTAACTTCAAAGTAAGGGGAAATATTGGTCTATTTCCTTATTATTCTTACTTTAAGTCATGCTTGTAAAAACTTCAAAGAGTTTTAAAAAACAGTCTGATTTCATACATAATTAGCTATGGAACTGATACTTCCAAACAGAAGCCTAAAACAATAGCGACTCCCTTTCAGTCATTTGGCGAGGAACACAATAAGGCAGAGACAACAGCAAGAATTAGTTGGTACCCAAATCACCTCCCAGGTCTCCTGAGAGGGAAAGCCTGGGGTCAGACACCACACCAGCCACACTTCCTTAGGCTTCTCAAGTGTCCCAGGAGGTCAGAGAAGACATTTCAAGTACTGAGACATGGGAAACTATCACGAGATAGGTGGCTGGGCACAGAAACACATTTTAAACAGGGAGATGCAGAAAAGAAAGCATGCACTGAAGGAAGATATTCTCAACCCAACTCTCTGGAGGCCAAGGGTACAGCATCGTACAGCACAGCTGATTACAAGGCTGGCTGGAACGTCGCAATGCTTACCTACAGTGGTTGATTCTTTTCTGTGGGAGAAGTATGAACCCAGAACTTGTGATCTCTCCTTTCCTTAATGCTGGCCCATGCCACCCCACCCAAACAGCCCCAGCTGCTCACGCAGTGGCTGCACAGCACAACCTCCACCATCTCAGCCGTTCTCTGGTACAAGAGTCAATGCCAAATCCTATTAAAGCATACATTTTCTGCCCTTTCTCCACTCTGGTGCAGAGAACAAAAAGTATTAGAGAAGATGTACACGTGAGAGGAGATGAGTTAGGGGTGATGTGAACAACACGAATTCGGGTATTGACTAACCTTCCTGCTCACTGCAGTTACTGCAGGGTGCAGAGAAGGTGCTGCCATTCCCTGCGTGCCTGCAGTCATAGCTCATTGGCCTCCAGCCAGATCAGCCTGCAAGAAGCTCTTCAATCACACAATCCCATAAAAAACAATTTGGTTTCACAATGGTGATGGATCTGTCCTCTGACTAACCTTATTACTTACCTGCTTGCTGTGAGAACACCCAGATTGGACAGCTTCAGATTTATCCATAGGCTTTCAGTATTTTGTTAATCACTCTATTGCTTTATCGATGTTCCCATATCGGACAATTACCTCCATCCAAAGAACGCTTTCTAATTGTCAATACTTGTGAGGCTGGGCATTTGTGATAAATCTAATTAAGAGGACAGCATAGCATCTCTGTTGCTCTACCTGAACGTAATAATCATCTACAGCACAACAAGATGGGGAAGAAAAGTGGAAAGTGGAATCAAATGCCGTATGTTTTCATCTATGGAAATCAGGCCAGACCAATAGCACATCATTCCTTATAAGAGAATTGGACCAGGGAATATACATACCTGCTCTTATCTATCTGGAGCATGGCAGTCAGTGAAATCTCCCTGTGGGATTCACAGCTCTGAGGTAGAGCAGTTGGGAATGGATAGTGGGAACAGCTCTGTGGGGTTGGCAGTCCCACTCATGGTGCCCATTAAGGTCTGCTGGCCCAAGAAGCAGCTGTGATGTTTGAGGAACACGTCAGGCTCGCGCTCAAGGCAATCACTGTCATACAAAGCAAGATCATAGAATCATAGAATGGCCTGGGTTGAAAAAGACCACAGTAACCATCTAGTTTCAATCCCCTGCTATGTGCAGGGTCACCAACCACCAAACCAGGCTGCCCAGAGCTACATCCAGCCTGGCCTTGAAAGCCTCCAGGGATGGGGCATCCACAGCCTCCTTGGGATGAAGTGTAGAACCGCACTGTACAATTAGGATTTGCTTTTCCTTTTCTGACCTCAAAACTGTCAAACTGAGGGTCAGAGGAAAGGGGGTGACATTGGAGGGACTAATAGGGCTGAAGGGTGTGCTGTGAGGACACGTGGCCCCACGCTGGGTTGGTAATTTGGTAATTACTGCCCCATGGCCCTGGGAAAGGAAACAATAAAAAACGTGTTTCATCTCCTGAAGAATGAACATCTGAAAAATAAAATGTAATCAACGATGCAATTTGTTTCTAATTCAGAAACTTTTGAGGTCTGCTGCTGCAAGATAGTTCATAATGAAGCAATTTCTACCACCACGCTGAAGAGGAGAGACATATGGGCCAGGAACAAATTGAAAACCTCTCCACCAATATCATCCACCCTGAAGAGCCATTGGTATCACTGCTGAAGTGTCTCCAACACACACAGCTCAGCATTTATTATCCACACTGATGCTGTGCTAACCAGCCCAGCGCGGTCGGAGTAGTGCTGGCTCATTGTGTCGTGCTGAGCCTGGGGGCCCAGATGACATCTGAGCTCGTCCGTGCAAGGAGATATGCAAGACATGGAGCGTGAGCTGCTCCCATTTGCCTCCGAGAAAAACTTGGTGTCTAAATAATCATGCAGTGGAGGAAAAGAAGGGATTTTATCACACCAGCTGTCTGCAAGGGCTCTGCGAGCAGCAGGCTGCAGGATTCCTTTGGTTCAGCCATGGTACCACTGGGGTACCACTGCTGGGAGCAGACAGAACCGCCCAGCCCCACTCATCACTGCACACCTCTGGCAGAGGGATCTGCTCATCAGGAGCTGCACAGGGAGAAAAACAGGTGACGTCTTTCAATTAAAAAAATTGGATTTTTTTTAAGTGAAAATAACGTGATTTTCAAAGAAGGTCAAAAAGAGAAAAATATGACAAAGCAGCTCATAAACAGAAATTATTGAAGTATTTTTACTGGGACCTTAAGCACAAAGAAGTTTTTATAAATATCTATGGAAAAATGACTGTTATTTTGGACCAGCTGTAGAGTCAGCATCAAGCAGCAGATTTTGCTGAGCATCCACTCCTCTAGAAATGCTTCCCAGGATAGAAAGCAAAACTCCCCAACTTCTCAGCACACTGCATTTGCCAGCTTTGCCCAAAGAAATCTACACTCCCCTCCAGCAGATCCCTTTGCACTTCAGAGCAATCCCATGGAAGAGGCTTGGGGCAGTGGTGGCAAGGACACAGCAAGCTCTCCCCATAAAGATAAAATCATAGAATCGTTGAAGTTGGAAAAACCCACTAAGATCATCCAGTCCAACCATCAACCCACGCCTGTGGACCGCCCCAGACCATGTTTCCTCAGTGCCACATCTCCACAGCTCTGGAACACCTCCAGGGATGGTGACCCCACCACCTCCCTGGGCAACCTGTTCCAATGCATCACCGCGCGTTCAGAGAAGAAATTTTTCCTAACATCCAACCTGAACCTCCCCTGGCACAACATAAGGTGATTGATCACCTTTTGTCCTATAAATAATAATAATAATAATAATAATAATTTTAAATAGTGGAACTGATGTGATTTGGCCGTAAGTTTGGGTTGTCCCCTCCCCTGGGTAAAGCCATTATATTATCAGTTACTTATTTACATAAGCCCTCGTTGTAATTGGGATTAACCTCCTGCCTTGCACTGCTGAGAGCTAGACAGAAGCACAGGAGATGGGTGCAGCACAGAGGACTCATGTCTGAAGGTCCCAGTGGGTTTAGACTAACAATGGGGACTGGAAACATTACCAAAACGGCACTGCTGCTCGCTGGGAAGAAAAAGATCTTCAGAGCAGCATTCAGTCCTAGGAACACTAGTGAAATTAGCGGAAATACCCAAGAAATGACATAGCCCCAAGAGTGGGTTCATATTCAGGTGGTTAAGACAAATGATAGCGCGGCTCCACACTTGTGCGGTTGGTTTTTAACAAACCCACTGTCTGGACTCGAATAACAATCTGCCACGGGGAATGTTAGTGGAGCATTCAATCTATTTTGGTGCCAAATCTGCCTGAGACAGAAGGACCACCTCTATTGACTTTGGAAAGTGTCACAGCTCAATCTCTGCTTCCCAAAGTCCACACAAAAAATGGGGAATAGGCTTTGGCAACCAGCTGCACGAAGCCGGCATCCTCCAGCCTGACCTATCCCTTTGCAGAGTGCAGGCTCCATTAATAATAATGATGATAATAACAGACGTTTGGATAATTATTTTAAGTCCCTTCTCAAACTTCTCCCGGCCACTCAGGTGGGATGCTGCTTCCATTGGCCAGAAGAAAAGGCCAGGAGGTCAATGAGGCTGGATGGCATCTGTGGATTGACACGTGCCAGAATTAAGTTGTAGGGGTGTCGCTGCCATAGCAGAGCTCTGCAATGCAGGCTGCAGGCAAACTCGTTCAAAAATAAAAAATAAACTGGAGAAGTGAATAGAAACTAAGAACTCCAATTGGGAACATTAAAGACAGTTTGCCAAGCTAGAGAACACAAGGAAAACAAGAAATGAGAAAAGTGAGAATAAAGCTAGGAGGTTTTTAATGCTACATTTGTCAGGTAATCTAAATATAATAGCTAAATCCATTAAAGCATTGCCTTTAGCAGGTTTATGTCCCAGCCATTTATTTGCTATTTTTGGTGCCCGCATGGACTCGATCAGCACCTTGATTCTTTTAAAACAAAGAGAAATGTTGAATTTTTACCTGCTTTAAGAAGCCCAAATCACAGCGGGCTCAACGCAGAGGAGGAGAGTGATACAGAGAAAGATGTAAAACCTAATTAACGACCTCTGGCTGACGCAGAATTGAAAACCAATTAAAACCCTTTTTTTTTTTGCCTAGAAAAGTCCCAGAAGAAATCCCTACATCTTAATTTGCTTCAGTCCTTATCTCCGTGGTGACAGGTCTGTGCAGCAGGAGGATAAGTGAGGGGTGGGCACGAGGGCCACTTTCTCCTCCGCGGGCAGAGGTCGGACCACAAGCTTTAATTACAGAGTGCCGTCGGATAGAAAGCACCATTAAAACCAGAGTGCTATTTATAATACGCATGCCTTGATACCTTGCTGCTAAGTATAGCTTTGTGACTGATGAGGGATGACATCCAGCACAGACCGTGCCCCGAGCCCACCTCCCTGTGCCAACAGCTTCAGCTGTGCCCATCTTGGGCCACACTGGGTCTATCAGCAGCACAGTGAGGAGGTAAACCCACATGTTCAGCTTCATTCCAAAAACAAAAACACTGTAAAAATCAGCTCACTTCCATCCCGCTGCTTGGGGACAGAGCCTCAGCATCTTGCAAGGCCCTTGGTAGTGTTTTGGTTTATTACTGCGGAGAACTGTCGAGGAGGAAGGCTGGGAGTGCTCAGCCCTTTTACAGGTTTATATTTAATTTAAGAATCCAATCTAATTCCTTAGTAGCTTTTTTTTTTTCCTTTTTTTTTCTTTTTTTTTTCTTTTTTTTTGTTAAATTAAATCTTAATTCTTTCCACGCTCTTTGAATGAATTCATATCCACGGCAATCCAGAGAAGATGAAATTGGAAACTACAGTTCCGGGGGTGCCAGGCAGCACATTGGTAATTAGAAATCTATTTCTTTTTTCTTTTACTTCTTTTTTTTTTTTTCCCATAGATTTTGACATTTATTAATTTCATTTAATACTACCTTTTGTTCTGTGTGACTATCTCATTACAGCATGGATTCGGAAAGACACCACCACAGCAAAAGCAGAGACACGAGAGAACCAGAGAGCTCCACTCACAATCCCACCCTTCTCCTTTCTCTGAGTGCTCCCTTATTACTGTTCCTGTGTTCCTTTATTCTGCACACTTTCATCTCTCTAGTACATCCCATAATTCTCTTCCCAGCCAAAACACCCAACCTTCCCAAGCTGTGCTGAGACACACGGCCAGGTCATAGAACCGTAGACCTGTTGGAGTTGGAAGGGAGCCTTAAAGGCCATCTGGACCAACTCCTGCACTAAGCAGGGACACCCACAGCTCCATCAGTGTTCAGAGCCCATCCAGCCTGACCTTGGGTGTCTGCAGGGATGGGGCACCACCACCTCTCTGGTCTGTTCCCCTCATGGTGTCTGGTCAGTCATGAAGAAATAACACAGTGCTGCTAGTTACCAGTAACTACACATAAAGCAAATGTTTTCCTTGGGAGATTACTGCCTATATCTGATTGACATCCTGTTTTAAACAGCTGGAATCTCTACAGCAATATCTCTACAGCCCAGGCTCTCCCATACCATGCAAGGGGGTTCTGCTCACTGCCCTGCCACTGTCAGGGAAAGCTGACATGAGCACACAGGGGGCGTTAATGTGCACACAGAGCTCACTGCACAAATGAGCTCAGCAGCACAGCGCTGCTGTTGGAGATGTGAAGGCTGCAAATCTTCACCGAGCAAATGCTGCTGTTACAGTGTTGGCCATCAGCAAGCTGTGACCCTGAGGCCTCACCCTCTGGCGTGCTGGGCAATGTGCTGCTGTGGTCATTTTGCTTCAGATGGGTACATCTGTAACCAGCCCACTGGGGTCAGTTCCAGAAACAAGCTGATGAGTGCTCTGATCAGCAAGCTTGCTGCACAAGTGAGTCTTGCTCCTGCACTTATTACATGAAAAAGGCAGCCAAAAATTGAGGAAGGCAGCTTTAATCCTACTCAAGGAGGAAAGCCATCAGAAGTTCATTTAGTGTGGTCTGGGGGAACTCTGCATGTCAGCTCTCACAAGGTCAGGCAACAGAGAGGCGTCTCCAGTCGGAAATTAACCCATTTTTCAGTTACTGCTAAACCCCTGGGTTTAATTATTTTAAAGGAAGGATTTTTAAAGGTCTCTTTTTTTTTCAGAGACCTCCCAGCCTCTAAGCAGGTCTGTTTCCATAGTGGCAACTTCGGGACCTTCTCCAAAGTAGGTCAGACCCAGAGCTCAAGGGCCCATCACCACCAGACCATTCAGGCACACCAAGACCACCAGCCTGAGGGGCTCTTTGCACATTGTAAGAGCCTTTTTAACCTCCTAAGTTAATTTTCCTTTATGCTGAGCCCTTGTTCCTGCACAATAGATTGTCCTGAGAGGAGGATGGAGAGGCTCTGCCTGGAGGTTTGTGCATTGTAAGGTCACAGCAGGCTTTCTTTCCCTGTAAGGCACTAATAGCATGGCCAGACAAACTAAACGACATAAAAAGTCTGGAGTGGACAATTAAATATAATTTCAAAGTGATTCTTATCCTCCTTGGAAAGAGTGCTGGATTTACAATGCCTAATCCCGTGCATTACGTCTGTATGTTATATAGGGATATTTAATGCGGCCACATCTCTTGGTGGTCTGGTTAGTCTATCTTTTTGCTAAAAATACTCTTGGTTCGTCTCTGGGAAGACAGTTATTCTCATTAGCAAATCATGGTTGGCCTTATCTAGCGGAACAGCGCAGACTAATACACGGAAGAGACATCAAAGAAATCAATCTTAGCCTTATGCTAAGTGGTAAAAACAGTCAGTGTGACCCATTATTTTGGCTCTGAGCACCTGACAGAGCTGCAGGTAACCCCGTTCAATGCAGGGGACTTGGACTCGCTGGCCTTTAAGGATCCCTTCTAACTCAAAGACTGCTGTGATTTCCTGTTTAGAATAGAACAGCTAGAATACCCACACCACAACTTGATGCATAAGCCATCAACAATTTCACGCAGGTACGGGTTATACTGTGCCCCTCCCTGTGCTCAAACCTTGCATCATACCAGCAGCTGCATCCTTCCATTACCTGCATGGCAGCTCTTGGAGGTCCTCCAGCCACATGGAGCTGGCAGGGTTACACAGCAGCTGGGAACAACACGAAGTGCTCCACTTCTACAGCCAAGCTCATTTCAGGTTCTTCCTTTGCATCTTTCTGATGTTTCTCCAATAGCAGATCTTGTCTCTGAACCATAGGGAGCTGCTGGTTGAGTTTCCCCAAAGAGTGTGTTCCTTTCACATCATCCCTGCAGAGACACTCCAGTATGGGGAAGCAGCACAAGCCCTCTGCAGCCCTTTCAAACAATTTGTCTTCATTTGCAAGAGGGTATGCTTTAGAGAAATTCTGAAGCAAGCGCGATGCTTTAGGTTACACCAAGAGCTTCATGGGAAGCGTGCTGGTCAGGGGACCCTATTGTTGGACACTGTTGGGTTTGATCAATCAGCGTCTGCCTTTCCATCTCTGTCTCTTCAAGGTTTGTTCCCCCATACTTACTAGCAACAAGAACTATGTGTCCAGAAGACTGACAGGAGAGAAAAGAGTAGCAACCGTACAAAACAGTGTCAGAAGGACAAAACCAATCACAGACACGGGGTTTGTTTTTGCTGCCCTAACAAAGAGTACCCATCAGCGAAGAGATGCGCTGGCGCTTCTTGAAACGCACAGCAACGCTTTGGGGATTAAAAAAATTAAAGGAGAAGAAATACAAAAGGCTCAGACTTACAGGCTGTATCTGCCACCAGGGCACTCCAGGGATGTGGTTGGACAACAAACACCACTTGGCATGCATGAGCTCATTTGCCTTCTCTGCTTTGTTGAGCTGCTGCAGCGAGAAGATGAAGAGACCGCCTAACTTCCACAGCTCCCAAAGGGCAGCCAGGTTGGAGATCACCCATTCAAGCAGCATGCAAGGCAGAGCAATGCTGGGATGTGAGCTGCACGCAGCCCATCACCAACCAGATGTAGGGCTCTGAGGAATGGTGCTGAGCACCCCAGCAGTGAGCCAGGCCCAGAGAGCTATGCCTCACATGGGTGCTGGGTGCAGAGGGCAAGCCCCTGTGACACATCGTGCACTGACCGTTTCCTCAGCCCTCACTGCCTTCTTTAAGCAATGAAGCCCTAGGAACCCATTAAGCAGGCTGAAGGTAAGCAGTATTTCTACTGACGTTGCTTTAAAATCACTGCAGCTTTCATAAAACTCTCCTTTTACCCATCATTTTATCATATTGTTTTAGTTTATAAACAAAAACAGCCAACCTCCCCACCTAGCCCCAAACAGAATTCACACCCCGTTGTGCCTGTAGGAATACTGGGAATGCAGTCCAGATCTATTTCTGAGCCTTGTGTTGCCTGAAATGGCTTTCCGTGTCACATAGAACTGATTTATTATCTACACAACACCTCAGATTGCATGTAAGTTGCTCTGAAAGTAATGCCTGCTATTTATTTCCAGGGAAATGACAACAGACACGAAGTGCACAATAACACTGTTTCATAGAGTGGATTCTAAGAAACAAGACGCCATTTTTTCAACAGTCACCGCCATTAGTTATGCATTTTTGCCAGCAATGAACACGAGCTGCAAGCTGCACTTGTCAGCACCTGCACCAGCAGAGGTGACCACTGTCACTGTGCAACTGCTGAAATGCATCACCTACCGCCTCACTGTGCTACATCCACTGGTTGGGCTCCATAAACATTCAGCAAATGCCAATGGATGTCAGTGGGTGCCTTTTTTCCTACACAGAGGAATTCAATTTCACACCTTTGCTTCATCTACACTTCCATGTCAGACACCATTTGGACAGACTATAGAGCTTCCTCGTGTGCCTAAATAACATATCCATCCTTATGCTCCATAGGATTGCTTGGGAAATGGCTCACGTGGGTGTACATTTTGTACAGACAAGTTGTCACTGTAAACCACGGTCCCTCTGCAGCGTCCACATGATGGAAAGCAGTGATGGGAGATTGCCCGCAGGAACTGCTTTAGCACTCACAAAGAGGAGCAGTGCTCACACTGCCATATATTTGCCCAGCACAGTGTAGAGTTTTACAACCCATGCTGATGTGGTTGTAACACAAATGAGCCTCTCAAGCGTTAGAAAACCCACAAACACAGGGTCTCCCTTGCTGCAGTCCTCACACATTGCATGCTTTGACTCTCCAAAACAACAAAAAGAAACAATTCACACATCCAGAAACAAAAAATCACTGCACAGCCTTTTGCCTGTCCCCTTCCAAAACACCGCTCTCCAGCTCTGAAAGATGCACCATGCCATTGCTACCCAGTATCCTCCACATGGCAACATGTTTGGATGCGGTGCTCAGGGACACGATTTAGCAGAGACTTGTTAGAGTTAGGGTAGTATGGCCAGGTTGTGGTTGGACTTCATGATCTTAAAGGTCTTTTCCAACCTGAGCAATTCTATGATTCTCTGCTGCCCAGGAGCTGAGACCCAGTCGCAGGCTGCATCACTTACTATTGTGGTGAAGCATCTTTAACAGAACCTGTCAAATCACACATGTAAAGAGTGTAGTTAGCGAGTAGAAACCGATGTGTGAGCAAAGTGCAGAGCGCCTCCTGCAACAGCAGTGCAGGTGGGTTCCGGGGCTGCCCATTGAATCGCATCCCACAGCACTGCGGCAGAGCTGCCACCTGAGGGCAATGAGCAGCTCTTGGCTCAGAGCCTGCACTACATCAGGCATCCTGCCTGTACCGCGCCTGCCCTTCACTTTGTACTCCTGCAATGAGACCAGTTACAGGCACCAACTCAACAACAGCTTTCATCAAACCATTGGCGCTTCCCACTGTGGCTCTCCTATCCTTTCCATGTGCAGGCAATATAGCTCCTTGACAGTGCAGTCTCTGCTGTTGGGACCCAAAAGGGCTGGACCCGACCCACCCTCTCCCTTCAGACAGAGCACAAGAAGTGAAGGGGCTGTTGAGAACAATCAAGCAAAGCCAAAGTCAAGTTCTAAAAACTTCAGCTGATAACACACAAAAAGTGTGCTAAATTATTGGCTCCCACAGAATTCATAATGGAACCACAGACTTTCCAAGGGGCTTAGAAAAGGTGCAGGAAAAGGAAAGATCTTCCTTTAGCAAATGGGAGAGTTAAGGAAAGCTGGATGCGTTACAGTCTCATGAGATCATCTAGTCCAAGCACAAACCCATCCCTACCACCCCCATAACCATGGCTGCTACTGGGACAGCCCCTCAGCTCAGCTCATGGGCTCTGCTCAACCTTAACCCATTCCCAGGGGACATGAGCAAGATGAACACAGGGTTTAACTTTAGCGCACAGCCAGTGTTGTGTGGAGCATGGAGTGGAAAACTCAAGACTGTGACTCCCTATAAAAGGCAAATTCTGTAATTTTTAACTTGTTTACCAACTGACAGACTCATTTTATACTGCTCGAAATAGTGACTATTTCATGTTGCTTCAGCCAGTGATACTGAAGCTGGAATTTGTCCCAGCGACCATATGGCACACATCATCTCTATCAAGTTAGCTAGATTCCAGAACATCCATATTTACGTAGATACAAATATGGATAGGAAAGTGAAATGTGATTCCTTAAGAAGTGCTTTTTCTGGAGTAATCCTAAGCTGCAAGATGCATGGTTTCTCGTGCCATATGGCGTTAACAGAAAACTAAGAAATTCATCTTGATTGGGAATAGACAGCAAAAATGAGGAGCAAGGGAGAGAACAGATCTCTGTAAAACTCCCGGATCTAATGCCTAACCCAAAGAACGAGCTTACAAACAGGATGGGTTTCCTTCAGAGAGGAAGTGAGGAGGGGGGGGAGCAAACAGGGCTGCATCATTTTGTCCTCATTAGCATCTCTACAGAGGACACGTGCTTGGTGACACAAGGAGGTCACAGTCATGTTCTCAACTGCTTGGCCTCTGCGTGCCCCAGCCTGCTTGGAGAATGACAAAATGCATGTAAAATATTTAGCAGCTGAGCAGAAACTGAAGAGAAAACCTGACCTGCTCCAAAATGAGTGGCTGAAACGTGCAAACACGGTATGGTTTTGACTAGAAATCCTCTCACACGGAATCACTGCAGCTGAAGTCCAGCCTACATTTCGGAGAGCCAATATCCAAATGATTCCTATGAACAAACAAGGGTTAAAATAAATGAAACCTTTCTCCCTGGGAGCTGAAGGGATTTCCAGAACCGAGCTCTGCTTGCCCCTGCTCACACAGGGCAGAGGCATAGCTGCCACTGGGGCTTCCTACATTTCCTCCACCAACTCCAGTTCTGCAGGGCTGAGGCCCTTTTACTTCATTGTCACTTCCATGTCAAATGCCATTGTGCCAGCCATCCCCTCTGCTGCCTTCCGACACATGGCAACAAAACAGAATGGAATATTGGTGGGAAGGTTCAGCCTCTGCTGCCACACCACCACCATCTACCTCTGATGCTGCGTGCCAACACAACAAAATAGGAGGCATTACTTTCGGAGTAGATCACACATAATCCAGCTGGCAGCCGATGTTTCCTTTTCTTTGCTTTTTCTTGCTGCAGGATGAAATATTCACCAACAACCTCCTCCAAAACTCTCCACAGCAAAATCAAAATGCAGCACTGCCAGAAACGCTGAACGAAGAAGAGCCAAGGCCTGACCTTCCATGCTGACTTTGCCAGATGCAATAACGTTAGCAGTTCAATATCCAAATTGGCTTTCAGCTTCAAACACTGCTTACCAAAAAATCCTCAACATACAGCCTCTAACATTCCATATAATTTTAAAACATTACTCAGAATAGACTGCAAAAAAACACCATGACTCATGGGAACAGAGCTTCATTCATGTGATGACAGCAGAGAAGGGTGGCATTTGTTACATACGAGCACTTGAGCTATCACATACACAGCCAAGCACAGCATTATCGCCAGGAGCAGCCTGTCTCCTAGAGGCACAAATGAGAGCATTCCATATAACAACTTTGATGGAAGGGATCTCAAAGCACACCCAACCCCATCCCCACAATGGGCAGGTTGCCCCCCAACAGATGAGCTGCCCAGGGCCCCAGCCAACCTGGCCCTTGAGTTCTGGTGCTCTTTATGTTCCAGGGTAAGTAAAGTCTGAGGTTAGCCATTAGCCTTAAGAGATCAGCCTCCTGCACTCCAATTTTAGCCAGGCTTCCAAAACTGCAGGCAGCTGGTAGGACACATCCCAATCCCTACTAACTGCTTTTATCCAGATACTTCTCTAATTCAGGTACAGTAACTGCAAAATAGAAGCATATATCTCTAGATCTATGAGAAGGAAGCAGCTGCTTATTATCCAGACACTGCTGGCACAATATACTGTGGTTGATTTACTCTTCATCCAATGATGATGTCTGTACATCACCACACACCCCTGTATCTGCAGCTCTGGACTCAGACAGAAAAGTTTTGTTACAGAATGGTCAAGAAAAACATAAGCAAGATCATTTTATACTGCACTACAGAAGAAAACAGCAGTCTTTGGTGAACCTTTGGTGTTTGCTTCTCAAACCAAGTGAGTAGACGTTTATGTAATTATGAGCACCTAAATATAAGAAAGAGATATAAGAAAAAACCTCAAAGATTAATCTTATTGAGTGCTATGTTTATTCGCTCTGTCCAACACTGATCTGATGACATTCTTTCACTTTAATAGGGATAATGCACCCCTCAAATTAATCTCTACATTGTGGCAGCGCCCCAGCTCCTGGGTTATTCTCAAGGTTCAGACAAAACCACTGTCATGACTTCTAACTGCCTCATCATTTTTCCCACAGAGGGTGGTGATGCACTGGAACAGGTTGCCCAAGGAGGCTGTGGATGCCCCATCTCTGGAGGCATTCAAGGCCAGGCTGGATGTGGCTCTGGGCAGCCTGGTCTGGTGGTTGGTGACCCTGCACATAGCAGGGGGTTGAAACGAGATGAGCATCGTGGTCCTTTTCAACCCAGGCCATTCTATGATTCTATGATGATGGTCAGACTCCACCTCAAGCACTGTCAGAATAGAAAGCAGCAGCGAAGAAGCCCACTTGTAAGGAGTGCATCTCCTCACCTCCAGCATGCAGACAAGAGGATACACACACACTATCCAAAAGGAGTTGCAACCACTACGACTGCTTTTCAGTTTAATAAAACACAAATGGAACACGGATTTCAAGGCTTTCAGCTGCAGCCTCTAAAATCCTGTAACTGAATGAGGAAAAGAATGAGTAGCACGTAACACTTGAACGACAGAGCAACATTTTGCTATCTGTGCTTTGCACAGCACTAGAAGAGCACCCTTAAGGCAACAAGCATTGCTGGCTGCACCCCAGTTCCACCAGCATTACGCTTCCAACTGCAATAATCTTGCACAGCTACACAGAATTCAGTTTATTTTTCTTCTTTTTGTTTTTTATTAAGAGGAAGAACTGCTTTTGATTTTAACCAAAACAATTATTAAAACCTAAAGCTTACACATACATTTTGGTAGTGATCATAACTGGTCAACTGCATTAAGAATAAATATCAATGTTTCCAAAACTGACACCATAATACTGCTGCTTGATTCATCAAGCAAAGGACAAAATACAAACAGCATACTCCCAACAAGTCTATTAAGCTTTACATGGTTATCAGTAATACGTAGCACAATAAAATAAGCCGATTAAAACAATTTTCCCCAGATGATGCCCCTATGACCGTGTTCATTAGGAAAAACACTCGTAACATGATGGGAAGTTCAGGAAAATCGTGGTGTTATTAGCCTTAGAGAAGCACTCAGCTACCATTTGTCAGCAGTGCACTGTATTTTGGAGCAGATAAAAGACCTCTGTGCAACTTGCACAGCTGCACGCAAGCAGTAGTTGTCCAAGGAAGGAGTTAGAGTTTTTGTGGGGTTTCTCTCCCCCCAGTCCTTAACAATAAAACGGACACGCCAGGCCAAAATAGGTTCTTAAAAGTAGGTCAAAAATACCCAGTCATGATCGCTTCTGCATTGGTTTCCTAGCAAATTAATCTACCCACACAGATATACGTAATGCGTATCCTGGAGACAGTGAGGCAGAGGAAGAAAACCAAATACATTCATGAGGTAGCTTAGACTGAATAACTGCAGTTAAAAGTTTTATTGAACAAAAGAAGGTAAAACGTGGTAGTCCAAGTTCACTGAGCAAAAGCAGCTCTCCTGCTGAAGCTGCGCTTTGTGCTGAATAACCCTATTAACAGAGACTATACAGAGGACACGTTATGCAAGTCGGCTCAACAGCAAAGGAGAAAAGGTAGATTAAATTTCAACTGATGGAACAATTTGGTCAAATTCAGTGGCTTAAGTGAACATTTCTAGCCCTTATCCACCTATATTCAGCACAAATGTACAACAGAATATACAGCTGCACCGAATTCCCATTTGTTATAGCGTGTGCTCCCACACAAGTGGAAGCCAATTCCTGAAAAGGCTCAAAAATACCCAAATATTTTAGATCTGTTGCTTGAAGCATCACTTCACTCATGAAAAAAACACTCCGTATGTTATAAAAAAACTCCTGACCTCTACAAGGTCCACTTCCTGTATAGCACTGATTGTTAAAATTATTTCTTCCCTCTGCCTAAGGAACTTCATATGCTCTGAAAGAACCCACAGAATCACGTGGGTCAACAGATATGTCAGAAATACTCGGAAAGGAGGGAGGTAGCTCAGGCCCCTTGGCCACCTCGGGACAGTTTACATTGATGTAGCCTACCTCCCTTTGTAATCTGCAGTTTAAAGTGAACGGAAAAAGGATTTCAATTATGAAATTTAGTGAAAGAATGCATTCATCAATACAAAGTCTTCAAATTTGACTCACTGGGCTTCCAAATGAAGCTGCGAGGCACCTCACACCCAATACACGACATTAATAACGTACCTAATTCATACATTTTACAGACAGTATCTCCTCATCTGTTAAATGCTTGGCTCGGGTGAGTACAGGGTTTTCTTTGTTAACCACTTGACAAACATTCTAGGCCAAAGAAACAGCACAAGTAATGTCAAAATCATTTTTTCCAGTAATTGTACCAAACCTGTAGGCTAAGCCTAACAGAAACTACTGAAGGAAAGGAATAGACTCCATGATGCAGTGCAAAGGTGTTACTACAACATCGTAAGTCAAGGGGTGTTTCTAAGGTGCTGAAAGAGGAGATTCTCTGGACGGTGACCCCGTATTGTCCTCCGGAGGGAAAACAGTAAGAGTGCAGGCTCGGATGCCACCAAGTGATTCTGGAAGGTCAAATACTTTATGCCACTCATCTTTCTCTGGGTCGTATTTCTGAACTATTTCCACCATACAGCGGTTATTCCAAGAATATCCTCCAACTACATAGATTTTATTTTCAAAGACAGCAACCCCAACATCACTTTGCCCACGTAACATGGCAGCAATCGGAGTCCACTGGTCTAGAGTTGTTGAGTAATATTCACAGCTTAGAACATCATCATAATCACTCGTTCCTCTGAAGTGATTTCCACCAATAACATAGAGCTTGTCTCCTACAGTACACATGCAATGCAGACCTCTGACTGTCGTCATCGGAGCTTTCTGAGTCCATTTGTCTGTGTCAGGGTCAAAACACATAAGTTCCTTCTGGAAAGTATCATGGGTAATTCCCCCTAAAAAACAAGACACGTGTTAGAATAGTGCTTACCCTAATGAGTAATAATTAAACAGCAAAAGCGTATCTTTTAGTGAATTAATCCCACCTCACCTCAAATTTCTCCCCATTGGCTTAGATTAGCATGACATATGCACTCCATTTCACATTACATTTTAATGTATTTTGTTCCTTTACATCTGAATACGGGAGCCATACTCTATGCAGTACTTCATTAAATAAGATTATGGCAGATTAAAAGAACAGAAACTTGTTTTTTTAACTATTTGTTCAGCTTGCTACTATTGTTTCACACCACGAAAACAGAAGACCATTCCTCTTCCAAGTTTTGATTCAATGATGTTACATTTAAGTGGTCCTTACCACAGTTTTTTCTGACAGAAACCTTTCAATAATTTAAACTGAGAAGACATTTCAGATATCCTCATTGTAACAAGTGCCTATGGTCCTGTATATTTTTACCTTCCTAGTGGTTCCCTGCAAAGGCTGCTGGAGAGGCTTCAAAGGAAATGGTGGGATGATTTCCCATCAGTGGATGAAGTGTCCCCATCATCCCGCATCCTGACCTGCCTATCGATCATGCAGTCAAACTCGGTAGGCTTATTGGCTATGGTTCGTTTCAGATTGTAATACAACTATCTGAGGTGCTGAAAAATACACAGAGAACGCTGCCACTGAACAGCCTCCTGCTGTGCTAACCACTCAGCACTGAATTATGATCCTTGGATTAACTGACAGATTGCACAGTGTCTACAGGCATCATGCAAGAAAGTACGTGGAGAGTAAAAAGTAACTACAGGAAAAACAGAGGGACTGCAAAGCCCTGACCCTTCTTGACAGGCATGGTAGTGACAGGGCTTGGCGGCCTGTCAGAGAGCAGAGGCCTTAACGTAGTGATGAAGAACTGACAAAGAATCAAATCTTCATGTTTTCATCCCTAAGGTGTCCCAACTCATGGGGATAACTGAGGGCATAGGAAGAGGAAAAGAAAAACGTGGGAAGTATACAGCATTGATATGAACAGTTGCTTTAGGGAGTACACACACGCTCTGCCTGCAGTAAGACAAGCAGAACAAGAAAAAAAAAGCACAGATAGCAGCACAATGATTACAAGCTAGCTTGATGGATTTAAGCACAGAAACACAAGCGTGGAGCTGTACCTTATGAAATAAAATTCCTCCCTTTCTACTAGCACAAAGCCCCCTCCATGCAAATTATCCAGAGAATCAACTGGCCTCAGTAGATCTCCCCACAGCTGTCTACAGGAGGATAATCTCTCCCATTTCCTGCCCAGAATTTCAGTTTAGAAATTAGAGGATACCCCTTAAAACAGCAAGAAAACTTATAGAGGACCATGTCCTCCTTTCACCTTCTGTGATCACAGAGAGGACCTGTGGATGACACCAGACACTAACCTACGGGGAAATATTTAGATCAGCGAGCAAAAACATAGGTTCAGGGTCTGGTTCTTCCAATTAGTGGTGAAAAACATCACTACTAGCTTTATTCCAACTTGCTCACCAAGACTGAGACCAAACCTTCTCTATGAAGCGAGCACACACCAGGCTTTCAGGAAACCTATTTCTCCAGTTCAGGGAAAAAATGAAATGAAGCTATAACCTGGGTGATATAAGACTAGTTATATTACACTGAAAGACTACTGAAAGCACAGACATCATCTGTAAACTGTGATTAACGTCAGAACTTATCCCTTTGTGTCAGCTCAATAAAGGCAGATGTCTGCCTTCAAAACACCAAAATTCCCAATGCTTTCCCAAATATATCAATAAGGATGTGTTTAATGGTCATCTGTTTAATGGTTATTGCCACATTAGTGCCACAGAAGAGATGCTCTGATAGCTTAAGTGAATAATTGCTTTGCAATTTGAAGCTGTTATTATCTAAATGCGTAACACTATCGGAAATCACTTTCTGGAACTCCACAATATATATGCCATTTATTTGGCTTCATACAGATGTGCGTCACCAGTTGATATCATGGCAAACAGACTGCAAAAAAAAAGACTAAACTCATCATTTCCCACAGGAGAACAGGAAAAGTCAGATAAGTAATTGCTTCATAGAAATAACACAACTGCATGGAATTACCTGAAATGTACATTAAACCTCCATATACAGTTCCAGCATGCCCATAGTGGGGTTCGTTCATTTTTGCAACGTAGCTCCATTCGTTCATTCTGGGATTGTAGCATTCCACAGTGGCTGTTTAAAACAAATGAGAATATAAATGTTGAACCTAACACGGTAATTTGGCTTTCAGTATAGCAGCGGTGGCATTAATATATTCATAAATGCAGGAAGGATTAATAGGAAACATTGTATAGCTGAGAGTTAAGGGAATTACTGAATATTATGTATAGAGACAATACAGAAAAGCCTCAAGCGTCGTCCCAAAGGAACAAAAAGGAAGAAAATCCTGCATTCTTGCCTTCCATTCATCCCTTTCCCATTCCTATTTGATACATAGCCTGCCCCAGCTAAAGACCCCTGTCAGAAGTAGAGCTGTGGGACAGCAGAGAAAACAGTGCCCAAGCTGGGTGCATCCAGCTGTTCTGCCCCTGCCTCTTGGAGAGTTTCCTCCAGTGTCTGCTGGAGAGTGACAGAGAACCCGAGCGAGCTGTAGAGATTGGCAGCTTGAATAGCACCATATGACCAGAGGGGTAAGAGATCCTGAAAAACCTGTAATGCAGTGACCTCCCAAGTACAAAGCAATTACCAATAATCACGTTATCTTAGAATTATTCAATCTCTTTTTAAATAATTCAAATTAAGAATCAGATTCTAATGCATATTAAATAATGCTTAAGAGAGATGTTTGCGGACTACGCATACAAAATGCAATCTGTGGCATTTTACTTGCTCCAGAACAAGCTTTCATTCAATCAAGTGTAAAAAAATTTCAGGCAGCTAAATAGAATCAGCAATGGTGACTGACAGTGTGGGATTTCCCATCAAAGAACACAGAAGCTGACATTCTTGACATTATAAAGGCAGAAACTCCTTACAGCATCACTATAAGGCTGCACACCAATAGATTAGCGAAGTACACCAATCAGGTCAATAACACTGATACAGTGACTATAAGATACCTTGCCCTAAACTGCTGATCTACCTTTAAGAAACCCTTTGGAGCATTTTAGAAGAGATAAATTAAACCACAGCCTCAGATTATCTCCAAAAGAACCCCGGTCAAGGAAAATTTAGTAAAGCCTGCAATACAGTGGTCTTCAGAATCAGCTTTTAATCCCTTTAAAATGTACAACCTCTTTATAGCTGCAGAACAGGGTATTTTGCAACTCCACACAGTATCCCAAAGAGACACACGTTCCAATTAGAAGCTTCCAGTTCAAGTGTCAGGAATACCATCTGAGAACTGCTTTGGCACCATGCAAGATTAAAAGAGAATGACATTGCACAAGAGAACTGTTAAGTTGTTCCAGCACTCTGGGTTTTTTCAGCTTTCCCTCCCATAGGAGCTGAAGTTTAAATCTGCAAGATGGGCAAAAAAAACCCAAAACTGATGTAAAGTAACCAAAGTGTCTCTGTACACTACTGCTGAAGTGTCAGATCTGTGGCTTGTAAGACCTGCCCAGGTGGTGGTGAAGTTTCCAGGTTCACTCTGAGGGCTCTCACCCTCACTGAGCACTCCCCATGCCACACAGCTCTCATACAACAGCCCCATCTCAGCCATTGGAAATACGTCTTTCATGCTACATACACACAGATAGTTAAAAATGCGCATGAGTGAAGGGAAGAAAAGGCATTCAAGCATTCTTCTGCAAATAAAAGCTTAAAGTCATGCTTTATTTTTACTTGAAGTCCAAAATCTCTCCTTACAAAGCTTGTTTTTTCCCCATTTAATCTCCTGTAGACTTGTTACATCCATCAGGGATTTACTGCCACAGTGTCAGCAGAGCAGAAGACAGAACCTTACCCAGTCGGAAGCACATACAAAAAACACAACTCCATAAATGGGGTGTAAACTCAATATCTCAATCCGAATTGCATTTAAGCAGTGGGATCCTGGTACCACGTGCAGTACCTGCCCAACTCTCAAAAGTTTCCAAGCTCTTTCTTGTGTAAATTCATCCGTCTCAATAGTCTTTTCTGAAGAGGAAAGCTCCTTTATACTCTGTTCTACTTAGCAATCAGAAAAGCGAAGATATGCAGAAATTTCAAGAACAGAAAAAGATCAGACATGCAAGTAATTATAGGTGCCCCAGTTCTACCCTGACAGCAGACCCTTCCGACCTCCTGCTAGCTGCCGTGGTGCACCAAAACCATCACTTGCTTTCACAGAAACAAAGGCATCCTCTTCCCCACAGTGCTTACACTTCACACTGAGGTGAGGAAACTTACATTTCTAATACAGTATAGAGGCAGGAAAAGCAGGGCATGTATAAAAATCATGAAGCCATCAGCAACCAGGAAATGGCAGTGTAAAAGGCATTCAGCAGCGGGCAACTGTTTCAACTGGCACTACAGGTTCTATTTGAGAGAACCTTTAGTCAAAAGGCCAATTTGAGACACAAAGAGAAAATTAGAGATGCAAAAATGGGTACACATTACTCTGCTGGCATCACTACTGCCACACAGTAAAGACATCAGCTCTCTGAGGAAAGATGCTGTTGAGTTCAAGATCCCTCACCTCCGATGAGGCCTCAAAACTCTCCTGAATACCACCTGTACACATCAAGATCCGCTTCATATGATTTCAGACCATCCAAACTCAAATCTCACATCCACCGTGCTCTAAAACCACATTAATTACTTTTGAGCTGAGAAAAGCCTACTGTTCTGCTTGGGTTTTCTGCATAGTTGTGGCCCTGTTTCCCAGCAAGGTCATTCCATCTTTGCTTTAATGCAATCTCCCACTGAACTGAAAGGGAAAAAAACTCCAGCTATTACTTAAAGGTGCCTTTGTTTTAAGAAAGAATTCTGTATATCATCTCTGGATTGAACACTGTACACAGAATGGTTCACTCAAAACAACTGTTATTGAACCAAAGAGCATATATTTTTATAGGATGAGACAGATGGATTCATTTCCCAAGAGCATGAATGATTCAAATCAGGCTTTATTTATGTTTTAACAGTGAAACTCCTGCTCTGGTCATTACCAATAACACAGGGAAGACAGGTCTCATTTTAAAGGGCACAAAGCTTTGGCAGTCCCAGGGGATGCTCAGTCTGCCCTCACTTCATTTTACCATCTGTGATGCTATTCAAGGATATACAGATACCAACCACTTCTGTCAGTAGCTTCTGAAGGGTCTTGAGGTTTCTTACAGCAGCACACTTCAGCAACTGTGAACAGTGTCCAAAAACCTGGAATTCTCATGTTACCATATTTCCTATAACACACAGCTTGCTGTTGTAGAACTCAAAGCTTACTTTGTTAAGCTGAACAGAGCCTTAAGTCATTTGGTTTCCAGCATGGTGAGAAGCCGCTTCCAAATAAGCTTCTACACGAGATCAAGGCCAGGCTGGATGTGGCTCTGGGCAGCCTGGTCTGGTGGTTGGCGACCCTGCACATAGCAGGGGGGTTGAAACTAGATGATCACTGTGGTCCTTTTCAACCCAGGCCATTCTATGATCCTTTGGTTTTCACTTCACTTTGATATTTACAGGACTACACAGGCAGCAAACAGCCCAACAGCATAACAAGGCAGATTTTTCTTCTTACTCAACAACATACATTAAAAATGTATTATATGTACATTTATGCTGTGTTTTTTATTACTACAAAAATCAAGATGTTGCTTGAACTCAGAGTTAAGCATCACAGGGGCTACCTGGAAAATAAATGCCTTTCCAGTTACTGGGCAAGGGGTCAGGACAAAGCATAGCTGTCTTTCCCTCAACTATGAGTAGCCTTCTGCCTTTATTGCATTGCAGCATGATGAATCCATAGTTCAAACACACCCCAACATCCTCCAAAGTGCTTAGGAGAATCTCACACAGAATGCCAAACTTCAGTGAAGTCGGGCAACAGCAGAGCCTGAAACACCAGGAAAATAGCTAACTGCAAAGTTACCTATGCAAGGGGCAGCTTCTACCAGCACCAGGAACAACTGAGTTCTGTCAGAAACATAAACATACTTTTTCTTTGAGAGGAAACTAGAATCCTGCATTCTACACAACTGGAAGTGCCATACAAGCACTGCTCCTGAGCATCTTTGTGACCATACGCCCTTCCTCTTGTATGCCTGGTTTCTCCAAGCTGCTCCACTCTGTGCCTTCTGCCCTGCTTTGATACTTAAAAAGAACAAAGCAGAAAGCAAAACTCCTGGGACTGGTGCGCACTTGGAAGTTTGAATTGCAATGTTTGAACTCAGCACGCTTCATAAGACATTCACCATACTCTGCTGCGTCCACCACATCCACGCCAGTTTACTCATCCTCATCACTGAACCCATTTTTCCTCCAAGTGCCATGCATTGCTGAACAGCAGCAATTTAGTACTGCTAAAGCACACACTGCTGAGGTAGGAAGTGATATTTACAACGCTGTCCTCAGAAGATCGACCATTTGAAAACTGCTTGGGGAAGACTTGCCGTAGAGCCTCAAATAAAAACAAAATCTTTATTCCAGGACTTCGTCAGGAGGTATAAAAAGAAACTCATCTTAGTAACTTGAATCCTTTGGCCCGTTTCCACAAGAGGTGATTTTCTAGAAAGCTGAATTGAGGTTTCTGTAATTTTTCCTCTTACTACAGATTGAAATTAGTTTGAACCCAAGGGCAAGTTCCTTAATACCTGTCCAACACACACCTGACCTTCTCTTGTATGAAAGCTTGAAGTTTTTCTCCTCTGATGAGAATGGAAAGTTTAAGCTGGATTTCATCTTTCAGCTGTCAAGGTTTATGAAAGAAACATGAAAATGAAAAGTGACTTGCCTCACAATTAACAAGAAAAGGAACCGAAGCCCTGAATCAAAGCATGAGACAGCTACAATACTTAGCATTTATGGAGTGCTCTTCCCACAATGATCCAACGACATCTTCCAGCTCTGAGGAAATCACTGCAGTATTTTAATGATATCTTTACAGAATAGTTTTAAACGAGTGATAGATTTTGTGTTTCAAAGTTGCAGAAGAGTTGAGGTCAGCAGAATGATACTGCATGATCGGATCTAAGAAAAACACTGCACTAAAATCTTGCTTTAAGCACAGCTTGCAATGGCTCAGTAACAGCCAAGCAACATTTTCACAGACATTTGTACCAACTGCACAGAACAGGGTTATAAAATCCTTAAGGTAGGTAATGCAACTGGCTGCTATTAATTAATACCAGCAGAAAACAGCTCAATGAATGTCAGGTTTTCCGACATTCAAGGCAAGGATAAATACACATGAGCTTATACAACTCTTACAGGGTAAGATAAAGGGACATGTAAGAAAAGCCATGAGAACCTCCTGATTCATATAGGAATACTGGTAAAGGAAATGAGTTTTTGCCAACTATTTTGCAACGAATGTTTTTTAGGAAGCATTTTGAAATCTCATTTCAAGGAGATTGGATTCTAAACCTCAAGCAGCACTGGCCCTGCTCTGGGTCGCACTAGCAGAATGCATTGGTTCCTAAAAGCTTGCAATAAGATCACAGAACAGTGTTCATCTGAATAGATGAGATGCACTAGTTAAAAGAAATTGTGAGCTGCTACAGAACAAATTCACTTTTGTATTGTTTCAAATAAATATTTACTCATAACAAGCAGGGCTTAGCAGCTACTAAAGAAATAAGACAGCTGAGTATTGGGATTAAGCAGCAAACAGAATAATGAAATGTTACATCCATATTAGATATATTACTATGCTAAAATGCCAAGCATAATCACTGTAACTTTCCAATTTTAAAGCACTGAGACAAACTTACAATTGAGTGCACGGACCCAGATTTGGGTGTAAACTTTAACACTATTGCTTTGGAAGATCCAGCGGGGTCATGGGGGCCATCCACTATTGATTTTTAATTAAAAGCTACCAAGTAACTTTTAATTTAAACTTAGAGGAGTGATATTAAGAATCTTTTGGCAAGGAGAGAGATGAAGGAGGCAACAAGACAGTCGTTTGTGCTAACACAGGTACATTACCTGTGTAGTCACAAGGTGAGAGTCAAAAAAATGTTAGCATTTTAAGTGGTTTAAAAAGCACAGAGTGTCAGGACATCCAAATCTCATTAGCCTGCCTTAAAAGAAAGCCTAACTAGCATTTCAAGATGACTGCTCCAGGAAACGTGCTCCTTTTAAAACACAGCCTTCCTGCAACAGTGATTTTCAGCTGGGAAGCTGCATCTTCCTCTAGAGTGAGAGGAGTTGGTTTGGTTTCCCAGCTCAATTATTTTTTATATAGCTGTGCATACACATTCCATACATACTATTTTACATGTAGATGCACCGATGACAAAGTTGAAGAGATTGGATATTTTGCATCAGGACATGAGATACAGGTACCTTTAATTTTTGCCTGTATGGAAGTCCTTCTAAAACAGCTAACTGTATCCAGGCAAATGTATCTATACGTGCCAGAAAGAAGCTGCATGCCAACAAACTCAACTCTCTCCCTCCATTCATGGGGCAGCACAGCACTTCCAAGGCCTAAAAAGGAGTCATACTTCAAGTGCTTACCTAGCTCACCCGCTGCATTTCGACCACCAACTGCATACAGATGTCCTTTGAGGGCACTTAGGTGGAAGAAGGTGCGCTTCTCATTTAAAGACGCGACTTGCATCCACTTGTTATAGCGGGGATCGAATCTGAACACTGTGTCAACTGCTGTCTTTCCTTTTGTGTCGTAATTGCTCTGGCCACCGACTACATAAAGAAAGTTTCCAATGACAGCAATGCCATGCTGGTACCTCGGTGCATCCATGGGAGCTAATGATTTCCATTCGTGGGCTTTTTCATCATACATGCGTAGTTCTTTGCTGACAACCAGCTGCTGCCTCAGCACTCCCCCCAACGTCACCAAGTGAGTGCTGTCTGATCGAATGGCAGTTCTCTCTGACTGCATAACTGGTTGCATGTATGGCATCATTTGGTAGTTGCTGGCCTCCAAAAGCAAGTTAACGCAGGTGTTGTCAGTTCTCATGAAGTCCACCGTTTGAACGTAGTTAATAAGATCCTGGGGTGTCATCAAAGGAAATCTGATGTTCTTCATTAGCTTTGCAGCATATTCCATTCGAGGCTCTTCAAACCGCAACCAGCGACAAGCCGCCTTGAAGAGTTCAAGTTCAGTGCAGTGCTTAAGGCTATTACTTGAAAGCACAAAGGCAAGACGTTCAAAGGGGAGTTTCACAAATTCACCAGTACTTAATAATGCAGGGAAGTTCTTTAGGATGAAATTATTAACATATTTATCCACTTCTGTGAGATTGTACGTGTTGGCAATTCGCCCAACCTCAACGCAGTTCTCCAAGGAAACCTAATGAGTAAACAGAAAGAGGAATCAAAAACACGTTCTTAATTTGGTGTCTAAATGATGATGTTGAATTTAATGAATACTACGGAATCTGCAGTATTTTCATCATCTCACAACGCTCGGGGTGATTTTCACATGAGCAAAAATATTCAATTGATGTATATATTCATGACCGCAAGGGGAGAGCCAATGTCAGATGCATTACACAACGATGATACATAGCAATTATACAGCTCTTCACCTTTGAAATGCTGTGCAAATGTCTTTGTAAGAAAGAAACATGGAAAATGCAGTTAAAGCAAAGTTGATTAGCCTAAGGTTACAGAGAATTATGTAAAAGTAGGGCTTGCCATTAGGCATTTTCAACCTTATTAAACTTCTATTGTCATAATCCCTTTTCCCACGAAAGGTTGGGACCTGATGATCTTTTGAGGTCCCTTCCAACCTACAAAGTACTCTGATTCCATGACGCAGCCAAGCAGAATGGCACAGTTACCTCTCCAATGCTGCATATTACAGACAATTTATTTACAGGGTTCAACCCCATACATACATTCCTTAGAAATGAATAAAACTGCATCTTTGCATCTCTGGTAAATGAGTTTGGGTCTTACATACTACGTTCAAATTACAGACATGGCATAGTCAAAAATAACACAAAGCTAGCACTCTTAGATAACAACATAGGATTTCCCCTAGAAACAACCAACGTATGAAATTCTTTAGTGTGGATCATATCCTGACTGCATTCAATACTCAAGTGACCATATCTTGGTATCCACATCTTTTCCAGTGCTGCTGCATCTGCCTTTCTTACATCCTTCTTACATTTCAGGATCCAAGACAAAGAGAGAAAAAGACGGGCAGGATGGAATGGAACCAAGCAAGACTGCAGCAACCCTGCTCATTTCAGTTGTGCAAGACCTACATTACACATGCCAAGCAAGTCCATTTCCAGACACTTCTTGTTGAGAACTCCACCTTCTTTTTGCATTCAATATTCTACCCCAAACCTCCTTCACACATGCTTTACAGCTCCTTACAGACCTAGCCAGCAGCATGTCCAACCCCACTCTGCACTGACACTTACCACAGCTTTAGGATCACATTTATAATCCCAGAAGAATTTAAACTTCTAAATCTTGTAGTAATTAAAAAAAATGGCTGTAAGGTTGAAGACTATGACTCGAAAACATTCAAACATGTTCTGGTCATGACAGATTACATTTTAGCACTATATTACTTCAATCTATCATTAATGTCTAAATAACAGGCAACCCCAAAAGTTAATGAGTATAGGAAAAGCAGACTACTTTATTCACTAGAAACTCATCTAACTTACCCTAGAATTGAGATCTGCAGTCACCAAGTCTTATTCACAACCCTGAAACACCTTCCTAGAAGGAAAGGTTCCAATATCTTATTCTTATCTCATTCTTATCTCTAATACAAATCAATCAAGCCCTGTCTACAAGACGAACGTGTGGCAGACTGTCAGCATTTTTATTATACAACATCCACGCAGTACATACACAAATCATTACTGAATTAGCAGACCGCACTATTTATACCAAAATATCATCTTATCAGCTAGCAATACTTATAAAACATTCTGTTACTCAAGAAACATTTTGGTCTGCCTTCCAACTGTTACTGAGATACTACCAAATCTCTGTGCACTTCCTTTAAGGGCTTTGTAAGATACATTAATTAAATAGAAGTAACAGCATACTGTAAATTAAGCAAATGAAACTGGACACACTCCTAAAATTTCATTCAAGATCAATAATAAAAATAAAACAATAGAGAAGTGACCCCCTAGCAAACTGATTACATACTATAGCACAGCTTTTAACTCCTGCTGTAATGTTATGGCATTTAAAAACTTACTTCACAAAACACCTACTGGCATCCAACTACAGAGACAGCATTTTCTCCATGTCAAGGTAAGTAGAAACATATTATGGCATATACACAAAAGACATGCTTGAAGGAGGAAGATGATCGAGCAAAAAAAAGGGGACAGAATTGCATAGCATTGGCATCAGGCATTAAGGTAGCAATGAAATATTTACATACACTGCAGAACGCATGTCAGTTATCAGGTGCCCAACATGCAAGACTATTCTAGGCTTGTCCCAGTGCTTGTATCCTAGCTGATGTACCACCACTAAGTTACAAGGGAAATCTATGCAATTGAATACATTCCTGGAATGCCTGCACTTGAGAAATTTATTGACACATCGTTAATGACACGAATATCACATCAGCAGTTTCCAGTGCCCCAAGTTCTCATAAAATCTATGCTATTCTGCTTTAATTAACCTAATGGGATTGGACAGGAATCGGGGATTTTCTTTTTTGTACTGCATTTGCAAATCCTCCCCATTATGCTCATGAAATGATGTACTTTTCTGGCTTATTATCAATAAACCTACCACCCAAATCTGGGTACCACATTTAGTATTCCCTTAAAGTTTAATTTCCTCACCAGAAGCACTACTATCAGCTTCACTCTGGTCTATGATAACATATCACACTAACTTATACTGCAAAAAATCCTATAGTCAAAAAATACAAACACTAGAGATTCCAAAGCCCTGAGTCGAAAACTTTCAGAACAAAATGCAACAGTTACTCACACAGATACACAAAATTGGACAGGTTAAGTTACAGTAAAGGTATTTGAATAAATTACTTGTTTATCTTCCCCAAAAGAAGTGTGACTTATGCTATGATACTTATGAGAGGTGCAGAAATTGTTCTCTGCGGGAGGCAGTCAATCAGGAGCTCATGAAGAAACAGAAGAACTGCTACTTCTGGCCATCCTACTGAAGTGAATGGGAGGAAGGGAAACATCAGACAGAGAACGCAACTGTTTGTACAATCTATCCAGTAAACAAAGGTATAAACAGAAACAGCTAAAAGCCATAAGTGACTTCGTATGGTACTGAGAATTTTGGGTAGATCCTATTTTACCCAGGCTTTGGTTACTGTGCAGAGCCACTCGGTCACGTTACTCATTGTTAATTGCTCATTATACAGCAGAAGTTCCAGAAAATATATTAAAAATATCAACCCAGCACTATGTTACTACAGCCTGAAAAAATAACAACTAGCACAGAAGTGCTTTCTTTAGAAAGCAGCTGACTCAATTCTTGGGAATTCTGAAACAGTCACTTCTCAGGCTCTTGTAACAACTTAATTGTAAAATACTACCAAACTGGATATGGAGCAAAATGATTAGAAGTACGTGCACCCCAGAGAACAGCATTAGAAAAGGCTGATTTCTGGTGCCTGGCAGAACCAACCCCAGTGTCAGGTCCCACTCTCCCACAGAGCTGAGACCATCCTGCAAGCAGACAAATGAGGAAAGGTGTCGAAGAGCCCAATGGTACTACATCATCACAAATTAAAAGACAGCTTTTGAAACAGATCGATAGAGAAACATTTATACAGGCTGAAAGAACTGAAATCCCCTTAGATATCAGTATAAATCAAAGGATTTAAGAATATACTGCAAGATCAAAGACCACGCCAACATTGTATATGAAGGAACCTCCAGAAAAAGAGCATTCAAACAATGAAAAACGTCCCAAATAATGCAATTTAAGATCAAAGTAGCTCTTTCCCTAAGAAAGCAAACTCACAGTAGCTGCCCTGCCCCAACAGTGCAAAGAGCCAAAGAACAAAGTGGAAACAGGACAGAGCAGAAAGCAGCAAATGAGCCCTGGAAGCCAAGAATTAGTTGTGGCACAGCTCCCATTAAAGGGAGGCTGCTCCAAATCACTGATTTGGATCTATAAACACCAAGCCCTTAATTCATCTTCGTGCTTTATAGAAGCCCTACAGAGGCACACCGCCTCATTTTGGAAGGTAAAACAACCTGAGCAATGCAGAAGAGATTGTATGGGATTGAAGAGTATTAATTAAACATTATGGCAACTCTGAGAACTGGGCAACTAGAAAGTATGCCAAGATTAAACACAAAATAGTAGTGCTGCAGAGCTGAGATGCATCTCACACTTCTCTCATGGAATAGGTTTCTCTTAGTGGCATTTTTGAGTCCTCCTGTTTACATGCTTCAGGAGAGAGAACACATTTTTGAATCTGTACATTGAAAACCAATGCTGCTTAATTTCTTATTATGGATTACAAGAGATTCAATTAGTATTTTAATTCACGTAGAACACACCACGTTATCATCCAGATGGAAGGATTTTCTCATATCTTTCCCTGCCCATGAAGACAGAACTCTGGACAAAACCTGCATGAGAAGGTGAGCACTTCAGGAGATGAATCTTTAACAGCTGTCATCTTCTTGTAGGAAAAAAGAGGTTTTTGTTTTTTATGATATAGAGAAAAGTGCAAGAACTGCTCAGACGTTCAGCCTGAATGGAGCACAGCACTCCTCAAAGCACAGATACCAAGCAGAGGATGCTGTTCCAGAAAGAAGGCTGTTAGCAGTGTCCCTCCCACACTGGGGGCACGACCTGAGATTTCAATTTCAATCTCTGTAATAAACAACACGATACCAAACTGTAGATATCGTATTGCATTGCAACTGCAGCATGCTAGTTTGAAGGGCAAACTTTCTGTTCCAACTGCAGGAAAGTATCCATGTTACAAGCCCCCAAATATTCCTCTTTTAATAAACATTGATAGTACATGAGGAGATGGTTGCTACTTTGGGGGCTGTCCCCTGCTTACCAAAGCACTTCATTTGCTCATTGTTAAGAGTCCCAGTAGCCATTCAAGGCCATTTTCAGTTCTAGCAAAACATGGAAATCAACATAAAATTCTGCTAGCTCCCTCAGATAACCAATGTTTCTGCAGCATCTTTGTATTAAAATATATCCTCTAACGTGATTACTAAAACAACAGACATCAAGTCCAATGGTTTACAAGAATAATGACAAAAGTCTCCATGACAGTTGCTGCTACAATAAGCATCACTCCACTAAAACAAAAAGGCTTTGAGAAAGTACATTAACAGACTGCAACAGCCAGCTCTAGGGTTTTTTTTTTGTTCAAGTTTAACTCAGCAAGTAGCTTTTTTATGGATGGATACAGAATATGAGGGCAAGAACTAAGAAATAAAGGAATCTGGAAACTATAATTAATATCACTATCATTACTGCAACTAATAGAAGGATTTTAATGTGATAAATATTTATATCACGCTCATACTAAAGACAATACACAGAAAAAACTTGCAATACAGTTTAAAAATTATCCCATGAATTCAAGTTATAAACATTGGTGAAACAGAGCTCAACTGTTATAATGCCACTGTTTTTGATTTAAAACGTAAAGAGGTTTTTATAAGCGTGAACTACAAGTAGTAAGCCTTACCCCAGAGATAAGAAACACTTTACAGAAGTCCAAAACAGGTAAAATCTGCAAAAAACTGGCAGCTTCCAGAGTGTCCTGAAGGTTGTCCATGTTAAGGGAAAGCTTTGCAGTATAAATGAAGTCAATGATCTTCTTCAGGCCTATTTTGTTGACGCCATGAAGCTTGATGCACATTAAGTCCTGTTCCTTCATTCCTCCTGAGAAAGACACGCAGTTAAGTTTATAAGATCGTTTTGATAGGATTTGAATGATTTCACAAGCTTGTACAAACATCAAAATAACAAAAATCACCTGTGAACATGGCCTTGAAGTAGTCACTTGCAGAAGCCATCATGGCTCTGTGGACAGGAAACACCTCATCTCCATCTCCTGGAACAAGGGTCACATCGCATAGCAAACCTTCCACTCGCAGCTGGTCAAAACCCTGCAAGGAGAGCACAATGCAAAGCAGCTGTTTGATTTCAGAGGGGAGCAGGAATTGGTTTCTCCTTTCCTTATGGAAATCATCATCATCATCACAGGATGGCTTAGGTTGAAAAGGACCACAATGATCATCTTAGTTTCAACCCCCCTGCTATGTGCAGGGTCGCCAACCAGCAGACCAGGCTGCCCAGAGCCACATCCAGCCTGGCCTTGAATGCCTCCAGGGATGGGGCATCCACAGCCTCCTTGGACGACCTATTTTTATTTTATTTACATATGTATTGTAGTACTAAAGAAATCACTGAGGAATTAGCTGTCATTTTACAATAATTGTATCCAATATTTTCAATGAGAATTATTCATTGAAAGCTTAACCAGAACATCTTCTCTAAGAGGCTGAAGAATACAAAGTACCCTGCATCTCAGAAAGTTGCTTTATTCAGTTAATTAAGTTATTTCCAGGAAGGAATTTGTTTTGAAAACATACACTCCAGCAATTATTTGAAGGCAGACACTCGTATTTTTTTTGACCTATGCAGTTCAGACACATGTGCACTCTAGATACAAATCTGTTCCATGCCACTTTAAGTGTTCCACAAATTAAGAGGCTGTAAAATACCACGGCTTGAAAGGAAAGCTGCTATCTGGTTCATTGCTTATTAAATTTATTAGCAAAGTTTACAAGGCAAATACTATGAAAAGAGCTGGTCTATTCCAAATTACTCATAATAGCTAACTGTAATAGAAAAGGAAGTCGTCTACAGCAGCACCTTGAAGTAAGATTTTCCTCTAAAGACAAACCCAGCTGGGCACACTGGAAGATGCATGGAACACTGGCCTCCTTCACATACTACAGAACAGAAGCTTCAACAAAATGATTCCCTTCAACCAGGCATGTCATCAGAATTTTTCTCATATTAACAAGAAGGAAAATACTCTTTTTAGGTTTAAGGTTGGAGAAGTCTTGGCCTCACCTCACGTAATTTAAGAGTTAAGATATCTTAAGGAAAGCCTGTATCTTTAGAATTACATAGGTCTGCAGTCTGCTTAAGAAGTCTGCTTGTAGCATATACTTAGAGACTATGAAAATAGAGTAGTCACTAAAGATTCCTGAAACTGGAACCTTTAACTTGCAGGAAAAGAAATCACAAGCCATGCTTGCTCACAGGCACTGCCAGCACAGCACACCAACACGTTTTGAGACTTCTTAGGTACAGGGAAGGTTGTTGAGTACAGGTATTCTTCAGAGCACCAAAACTCTCAGTACATATCTGTGCTGACACAAATACTCAATTACCTGTAACACCACGGAACTGTGAGTATTGCTGGTGAAAAATCTTGTGGTCCCTGTCTTTGAAGACTGTAGATGGGCAGAGACGCCCATATCGCTGCTACCAAGAGATACTTTCATATGAGGATCCTCCTCTTCCACCAGAGATCTAAGAAGATGAGAACAGAGAAATCTTACGATCAAACTCATATTTTCATTAAGTGCAGTCTTCTGGGATGACAAGCAACAGAACCGAAGCTATAGGTCATGAAAAGCAGCAGGCTACAGAATCGATTCTTTTCGGTCCTCGTCAGCTAATCTAAGGATGTGAAATACCTACACAGCATCATTTCAAAAGCCTTATTTACAGGCAATAAATCCTGGTCCCCTCCCCCACATTAAGAGCCTTGCACACTTATTTCCACATGTCCTCCCAGTATTTTAGGATGCTTGCAGGAGTCCCAGTCCACTTTCAAAACCAACCATTGCATCAGATCGCAGAGCAAAGCTAGAAGATTCGAACATTAAATGTAACTTTAAAGTTCAGTGAACTGCTTCTTATGGCAGACATCATCTCACTCACGCAGGAATAATAGGAAATAACTGGTAGAGCCTCAGCTGTAAGCTACTTATAGAAGCACAAGAAGAAATCCTTCAGGACAATACTCAGAGCTTTGCTACTAGAGGCAACCACTTCATAACCTTGATTTAAGATTTGATCATGTGAAGTTGCCACACATTTCGATTCCAAGCAATTACTGCCCAAATTCAGATGGAAAGGGCTAATTTAGATAGAACTGTTAAGGATTACCGCCCCACTATTAGCCTTCCACTTGCATCTTGATATGTAAATTGGATTTACATAGAGATATGCATATGAGATTCTAATTACCCTAACCTGTAATTATTATAAAACGTAAATAAATTTCCTCTCCAGAAATGTTACTAGTTCCCATGAATTCTTTAAGCTAATACATTACCTATTAGCATGCATACCAGTCTAATGCATATATACACAATATTAATTAGCAAAGAAAATTCTCCCGTCTGTGGATTAGTGGCTTAATTACTAATAAAGACTCCATGTTTCGACGCACGTTCATAGCAATTCAAAATAAATGCTGCAAATCTCAGATACAAAACGTCTCCCAGATTTTAAACACGCAGGTAAACACGTCGGCCTCCAAGCCAGTTTCAGCAATTACTTTAAGTGACAAGAACGTGTTTGAATTATTTGGGTTTTCTTCCCAGTTTTGCTTGGGACTGCTGTGTAAGGATGTCACGAGAGTCTGCAGTTGAAAAAGAAAGTGTTTGGTTTCTTTCTGAACAGTTATTCCCCCCCAGCTTGTTCTGGTACATTGCCTGTAGAGAGCAGTTTCTGAAACTTTAGAGTTACTCTGATAGCACCGCTGTGCTTTGTTCAAACCCATGCTTACATCAGGTACAAAAACATATTCATACAAATTCACCGTTCAACAGCACATGGGTTTGAAACAGGGAGGTTTTATGCATACAGACAAAACAGATTGCAGGAACAAGGGCACATCGAGATAGCTTTGACTTGCAGTGTAGCAACCCAGTAGCGAGACATCTAAGAAAATTAATCAGCGCAGATGTACTGCAGGAAGCAATTCAGCCCTGTCTGAAACCAAATCATTGTATTTGTAACATAAATCCAGAGTGTGATGTAAAAAATCACAAGGTGTGCTTCATTGGAAGTGCTCTCCAAGCTCCTTGCGGTACAATAAACGCATACAACGTAATACAGCAGCAAAGCAGTTGCTCATGACCTAAATTCACTTTGTTCTACAGTGTTTTGTTGGTTGTTTTTTTTAAGCTTGACTACAGTCTCATCAAGGAAACAGTAACAATTTCAAGGGACATCTAGCCTTTAAATTTGGATGTCTTTCTAAGAGAAGGAATATAAAGTCACACTGGGAGATGTTTGAGCGTGGGTGGAAAGGAACCACAGAGTCACCTGGCATGAATGTCACTGTATTTGCTCTTGAAAGACCTCCCAGAAATGTCACATCCGATAGCTGTTCCACAAAAGGGCTTTAAAAGCCTCGTTCTAAACTTGTATACATTGTTTTCTTCCATTTCATGTGTATCTCTGAAAGGAAATAATGGGTGGATAGTGATAGAACAAGGGGGAATGGTTTTAAACTGAGACAGGGGAGGTTTAGGTTGGATATTAGGAGGAAGTTTTTCACACAGAGGATGGTGAGGCACTGGAACAGGTTGCCCAAGGAGGCTGTGGATGCCCCATCCCTGGAGGCATTCAAGGCCAGGCTGGATGTGGCTCTGGGCAGCCTGGCCTGGTGGTTGGCGACCCTGCACATAGCAGGGGGTTGGAACTAGATGGTCATTGTGGTCCTTTTCAACCCAGGCCATTCTATGATTCTATGATAAAACTTCCACTGCTTTGTCCTAACGAGGTCCTTTATAGCACGTGACCTCTTGTTACTGCTGCATAGCCAACAGAGGGGATACAATCTACGGTGAAGAACTAGCAGCACACCAAGACACCCATCCAACACCTGATCCTCTGAATCCAAGTGCTGTGACATTCATGGACAGGAAAGAGCCCTCCCAGAGCAACCAGAAGCTAGGAGCATGTCATTGGCACTGCACCAGCATTAACATTTATCTGCATACAAGGCCAGAAATCCATCTTTGTAAGACAAAGTAAAAATGCATGAGCTCTTCCACACCGTGTGATACCAATACAGAAAACAACAGAAACAAGTCCTGCCTCACATACAAGATGAATTTACAACTGCCCTTCAAAGAAATTTCAAACTATTCAGAACATAACTTCAGTTTTAGGGCTGTAAAGCGAATCCTTAGGAATATCTCCACCATCCATGCCCAGAACACACGGGTAACATCGTTCATATCTGACTGAATTCCCAATTAAAACACAGTACATACATCTGTCACATTTGGATGCTGCCACCACAGGCATTATTTATATTCATTAACATAGGTCTGCTAAGTACTGTAATTAATTAGATCATAATGAATGTAAATATATTGATTGGTACTTTATTGCAAGCAGAGTATATCACAATAAAGCATACTACCAAATAAGAAAGCTAATTCATTTTCCAATTAATTCTATTGTTCTGATCAATAGAAGTCATTAAACAAGAAGAACAGCTGTAGCATTCTTAATTGGGGTTAAAAAAGTTGGAGGAGGCAGCTACCACTACAACAAGACGTACTGATAATCCACCAGTAGCTGTAACTGTGGATATGACATCACTTTCAATGCACACAATTGCTCTGGATGGGCTTTCCAATTTTAAGCATTAAGAACAAGGGGATGCTGGAGTTCAGCACACGGCATCAGCATTGCAATAGCAAAGCAGAGCAGCTTCCTGACTTGCTGCAGCCTCCCAGCAGTTCAGGGGAAGCCACAGGAGGTTAATTAGTTGCTATCACAGAAGAAGCTGTCATTCAGGAGTTTCTTTTTAACCCCATGCCAACTCTTTCAAGTTTTTTTCCTATGCCAGTGTAACCAAGCATGCTTTGCTTTCTCATGACTCTAAGTTAATCCTCCAACTGATAATTCTGCAGCAATGAAATATGCAAAGCAGCGCGCGTTGTATGGATGTTATACAGCCTAATTTCATTGCCCCTGTCAATCTGAATGACAATTACTTTGTTTTCACCATTTTAAAGAAATAACAAGATCTAGACTGCCCACTAACTCCATGTATTCCCTATAAAGGTATAATTTCTCACCTTTTACTAGATGAACAAGATATCTGAGTATTCCAGTTGTGCAGTCAGCAACTGGAAAGATGACCAAGCCAAATGGCTACAAAAAAAATACTATTAAAGCTCTTCAACTACTGCAAACAGACATGAAGCCACAATGACTTCTGCATAGCACAGTGTGCTGCTTCTGTGCAATCACTGCTAATCACCACCTCACTGGAGGAAAAGTTCAAATCCCATAATACTATTTAATCACAGGATCAAGGTGGAGGCTTGATGAGGACTGAGTGCATCCCCAGCATCACTTCTGGCATGTGCCAATAGCATGGCATTCAGCAACAAAACTTTGTTCTACTTCATACTGAGCCATTCTTATAACAATAGAGATCTTTACTATTTCATGATCTGTCAAAGATATGGATTGGTACAGGGCTGCTCTGCATGCAGCTGTGCACGTATTTTGGTAATGAATCTATTAATGAGAAGCCTAATAAATACAATGAAACTCTTCTATGCTATTAGATACAGTAATTCTTTGCTTTGTATGCATAGTCCACCCAAAAAGCTTACGTACCACCTGTCTTACTGACTTTCCAATATGAACAGATGTTCCAGTTCCCTAAATAATGAATGTAGGAGCTCCCCAACAAGTTACATGCCACCAACGAGCTCGATAAACATAACTGATATGGTAGCACTGTATAAAATAAACTCGTAAGACTTCTACTAAGGAAGTCTAAAATCAGTATAACAAAGAGGAACAAATTACACAGCCACTCTATTTCACATTTCTTCCACTCTGAATCTTCTAGATGACACAACTGCAGGACATGCTTTATTCTGGTAAATGACTTTCACACTTGTCCTCCACGACAGCAACACCTTTTTCTTATTTTTAAAGAAGAGTTTCTGACTTCATTCCTTAGTGGTATCCATAACCCAGTAAAACCAGCCCATTTCAGCAGCTGCTGATTATTTCTTAACAGAAAACATCACAAAGGACAGCACAAGGAATGCAGGCTTACATTCAGCATGACCTCAGCCAGAAGAGAAAGACAAAAGGCAATTTTTCTCTTTGTCAGGTCGACAAACCAACCAGGATGTCCAAATTTCTGCTATTGCTTTAAGGCAATAACAAATGGCATAGGGCAATTGGTGTCATATTCTGTACCTTCCACTGCTGCTGAGCACCTGGAAGTAGGAGAAACACAAGAACAGCACCGGAGGGATCTACAAAAGGACCTGCCATGCATGTTTAAAAGCCATAATTTTAATGGATGAATTAGAGGCTAACACAACAAGGAACACCTGTACTTATCCAGTTACCTTAACTTCTTAAAACTCCATTTTCACTCTGCTCACCTAAAAGGGGCTGCTGCCATCAGAACGTGCGAATCTTTGCCCCCAGTGAATTAACACCACACTGTCGCTGCTATGGCTGCCATTTCCAATAGTAGTCACAGCAGCTGGTGCAGCACCACTCACACCTTGTATATTCCAATATCTCGGGTTTTATACCTGACCTTTATAGGTTAGAAGGGCATTAACAGCTGAACACTTTAATATTTGTTTAGTACTATTCTGAGTTCTTGGAAATCTATGTTCAAGGAGCAAAGGTACAAAGCTTGCTGTTCCTTGAATTAAACAAATCGATGCTCCTGCATTCATTTCTACACCCTTCTTTTAAAATCAGGCTGCTCTCTAATATTATAATAGTATAATATTGCACAATGAGAGCAGAAAGACAGCTTCTGTGGAGCAAAACAACCCATGAGAAGTTGCATATTACTCTCAGTAGGCTCTAAGGGTGCCAGAAGAGGTGGATAAAGGACTCCAAACCCACCAAACAATGACAAGGACAGCTCATGGATGCATGCTGAAGGGCAGTAAGCAGAGGTAGGTGGATTCCTGGCTCTAATTGCAGGTTGGGCACAGTTACACGTGAAACATGTGCAATGAGCAGCTCCTGCTCCCAGCCTAGCTGCACAGCAAGAGAACATTGCTTCAATCTGCAGTGGTCCTTGCTCCTTCAGCACACCAGGTCTTTGCCTGAGAAACTGAGCTATGATGGCAAGGAAAAGGCTGTAGGAAACACACGTATAAGAGCAAACCTACAGCAAGGAAAACAGTGAATCAGTCCTACAGAAAGAAAAATTACATTATATTTTCAGCAAAAGCAAATTCTCACTGGGAAATAGATATGCACTACCTACTTTTACAATACGAGTTCAACATTTTCACCACAGATTTAGACCGTGTCTAAGCCTGACATCAAGCAGGGAAGCAAAGCAGTCCGTGCAGTTCTGCAAGCACCATCACCAGAAGCATGAAACCACCCAGAATGGCTCCGACAGAACCTCACTGTAACCAGGCAGGCCCAAGAGAACCCATTTAAGCTATTCAAGAAATAAAGCTTTTAATAAACTTTTCGTGACAAAAGCATAGAAGTCAAACCATTCCCAGTATTTATGTTTTAAAAACTGAAAGTGTGTCAAACAATGCCATTTGGACTCCAACACTTCTCACCAGCACCCTGACATAACGCTCTGGCACAAGCACACCATGTCAGCAGGCACCAAGATAAGCACGGGGAACATTCAGGCGATGAAACCTGCCGTTGCTGCACCAAGTGCCAATAGAACCATGCAGAGCAGGGGACATGGAAGTAAGGGTAATCCCAACATCACTTTGAACATTGTTGTGTTACTTGACATGAAGCCAAGCTGGGACCAAAGGCCAGCACTAAATTAGGTCCCACAAAGTCAGCAGCAAAGGACTGAGCAACATCCACTGCTTAGGTCTCACTTCCCATACACGCACTGAAAACATTCCCCACAAAATCATTTCTTCAACAACTATCCGAGCTCTCAAGCTGTTTGTTGAATAATTACAGCCCACTGGTTAAATCAAATATGCTTTCCACAGAAACAAAGCAATATTTGGCTCAGTCATTGCTACAAAGCCTTTGTTCCTCGCAGTATGCAGTCACTCCGGGAGCCTCAGTACCGCATCCACATTTATCTATTTGACAAAGGGTTTGCATTCATTGAGCCATTTATAGCTTAAATTCGCAGACATTGTTTAACGATGCTAAATTACAAGTGGTTCTCTAATGACATTTTGCCAAAGTTGGTCTTAGTGCATTGATTCCTGCCATTAAAAAACAGAAAGCAAAGCACATACACACACTTTGTAGTCGCTCTAAAGAACTATTTTATGTCCTTGATGTTCAAAACTGCAGAATGCAGTCACTCAGAGGCTTCATATTTTATGCTGCGCTGACACATCCTGCTCTCTGCCCTTCATGTTTGGTCTTAAGGATCAGAAATGTAAGCCCTAATTCTAGCTGCACAGCTTAATGCTTCCCACACATTACAGGAAACACTGAAAATATTTTGCATGCACTGTTCTGCTTGGTGTCATTGAATTTAGTTTCCATATACACAGAAACCATTAGATTAGCAGAATGGTTCCTTAGAATGAAAGCAAAGCTAATGGACTAAAACCCATTTATATTTACAGTGGCACCTGCACATTCAAGCTTTGGTGGTAAAAATATATATACTCCGTTGTATCCCTGCAACAACTTATTCCCATCCCTGTTCTTTGTCGCAGAACGGTTGTTCTATATGCTACAGAGGATAAATCTGAGTGCTTAAACGCCAGCAAATTAATACCCAATATTCCGACATCATGGCTTGGTAATTAACCCTTGCTCTTTCTGCCTAGGACCTTCCATCATTCCTGTTGCTGTCACTTCTCACAGCTGGTTAGTATTCCTTGACTACATCCCCCTGGGAAGACTGGAGCTTTGTGTTTGGTTGGCTTGGCGTTTTGTTTGTTTTGTTTTAAGGTTTGTACACCGTTTTCCCCTACATTATTTGAGAGTTTAAATGTAAGCACATCAGATAACAGCTGTGGGGTACTTGTCAATTCCAGGATAAAGGATAAAACTCATTTTCACAGCTGATATTGCAGCAGTCTCAGTCACCGCTGGACTAAACATTACAGCCATGCTATGAATATGCACTTCCATTTTAGTGCTCTAACTACACATGGTCACTCCACAATCCCCACTAATCTCAACCAGAACTCTTACCATTACTTTTAAGACTCCAGTATTCCCCATGTGCTCTCTACAGAAACACACAGCTCTCCCCACCCAAACTCAACAGAAACCACCGCACAACACTACAGAGAGTATAAAGCAACTGCACAACAAGGTTTTCCCACAACAACAACTTAAATGAGGGCAAAAACAAGTACGTGGCAGATGTGGTATTCTGGCTGAATAGGTCAAGTAATATATTCAAGATAATTCAATGGAAGTGATTTAGTACAGCACAGCATGACGCCGTTATTGCAAGATTACACGGAAGTAGAAGGAGACTGGGAACATTTAAGTCATGGAATCACCTCTGAAGGTCTGACCAGAAAAACATCAGTAGCATTAAGACATCTCATGACAACCTCTTTTGTTTTGCCAGTTTATTATTCCAATGAAGTTTTACATTTTAGCATAACTTAGAGAAATATCCATTTAAAGGGCAAAAATAAGATTAACAGGCATAAGTAAAAAGTCTATGTACTGGGACTAAAAGTAGCCTTCTACTTAGGAAACAAGCCTCTTCCAAACCCTACCTCCTCTCTTCAATTGCCGGCATGCATTGTCGGATCATTTTTAAGCAGTATTTGGGGTGACTGACATAACAGCCAGGAAACAATTGCTTCGAGTGGAAGCCTTGCCAAAGGTGAGCGAGTCTTTGCTTTGGTGTGAATGGAGCACTGTCTGACAAACATAGGCAAGAGCCCAACAGAACGGTTTGCTACAGATGCCCAATTGAGGTAGCTGATGCACAATGTGGTCACAAAAGCCACCCATCAATACAATCAGTCTCTGAATTATACTTAAAACAGGGCAAGGTGTGTGTGCATATCATTGTATAGCACAAATTCAAAGAGCTCACTGTAGAGCAAATCAGAGATTTGGAAAAAAACACACAAAAAGATTAACCTACATAAGCAGCTAAAACCAACGCTGATTACTCCGGGGTATTAAGAACTCATTCTACTTTGCTGCACACCGACTTCCATTACTGCACTCCATATCCAGTCGGACACGTTGCAAAGCCAGACCACTCGGGATGGATATACTGTGTCACAAACCCTCTGACAAGGATATCTTTGGACCACTGCGTTTGTTTACTTCTCCTACCATTAGTCATTGATGGAAATGCATCCAAAGAACGGCTTCCATTTAAAAATAATCAAAACACTGCTCAACAGAAAAGGATAGATGGCACTAATTTTAGACACAGATTATTCCACATGGAGATTCTTTTAATTCAATTTTACTTATTTTTAACCACGGCACGTCGAGGACAAAGAACGCTCAAATCAACACTGAGCTTTCCAGAAAATGTTTTGACTCGAAATAGGATTAGAGAGGCTCTCATTATCCTTGTTTCTAGTATTATTTCTTACTATTTTTGCCATTGAAATGGTGCTATTGAATTAGTAGGTGCGTATCACAGTACTTTGATCTCCAGGTTTCCTCCATTCCTGTAAGAGGAAGACGTGCACAAACCTAAATGCCATTCCTACTGTGAATAAGAACATTCTCCAGAAGTCCCTCACGTATGAGATGACATTATGGGATGACATCGTGAACAGCTGTATTTCGTGAGCGTATTTCGTTACACCTTAAAGCTGCCATACATAACCACACTGACCCGTCGTTCTCTAATTTAGAGCTTTCACTCTTAACTTCTGCTTTCTTCAATCTACGTTTTGTTCTCGGTTTTCGTTTGGTTTTAAATTACCTGTTTTTAAAACACAGCCATCAAAGAAATACCTGCAATTCTGAGAAATCCCATGTTTCCTATTCAGCATCATTCACTGCTTCCTTCCCTCTGGTTTACTTGCTGGAACTGCTCGGCTGCCTCCACCAACACGGAGCTACCCGTGCCCATCCCCGCAGAGCCAACAGAACAGCAAACACAAACACTTTCACCAGCAGGGCATACACTTGCTGTAAGAGCTTTTGCACTCATTTCAAACTGAGTGCATTCCAAGCCCTGCAGAAGAAAATGCAAAAGAACTCCATGAAAGCACACACCTGCACGTCTATCTGCACACTGTGAACGCTCACACTAAACCACAAGTCACATTATACCTATGTATGCTGGTCACATGTCAGCAGTCCATTTCTAATACAGACTCTCCCTATGAAACATCCCTGGAGCTCTTGGTGGATCTGAGGCAATCTCAAGCTATTTGCGACCAGTCCCACCAGCAGACAGGCTGCCTGTGTTTCTGTTCAGAGGGACCCTTCTCCCTCTGAATAACACGAGGGCTTTCTGGAAGGGTCCTTAAAACTGCAACTATACCTGTAGCTATGGGAAACCAACCAGCCAAGCAGCGGTGATCCGTTCCTTCTCCTTTTTGCTGCCTGAAAAGCAGTACCAGCCCCAGTGCAAACAGCAGATTTCCCCATACCAGATCCACGTACTTGCCTACAAATCCATTAGCTGAACTTCAGCAGGTCCCTTATTTCATATACTACCTGGACACAAGTCTCCTGCAGCAGAGGACTCTCTCAGGTAAGCTCTTTGCACGCATTCTGCAGCTCGGGAACAAACTTTTAAAGCAGAAACTGCACTTAAACTTATTCAGCTGCACAGCTCACAGGACAATTAACTGTTTTACAGGGGTACTTTGTACAGAGATGCCTGCTTCATTGGAAGCACCAAACATGCTCAAGAGCCACAGCTCAGCATTCCAGTACAGGGAAACTAAAGCAGAGTTCAGGTATCAGGTTCACAGACCTCATAAAATCTGTGAGTCCCGACAATGGGCTTATTCTCTAGATAAGTTACTTATAAATCAGAAGCAGGATGAAGCTTCTCAAGCTAAGGCCAACTTTAATTCAAGAAAAAGCCTGAAGAATTGGAATTTCATTGTAAGGATGACAAAACCCAAGCCTTTACCCCAATGGGTAAAGACTTGTAATGCTTTACATTACAAATATCACACTACAAACCCATAACATTAAGTTGCCAAATATTAAAGGGACTGAAGTTCCAGTTTAGATCTGTATACTCTGGATCCAAAATATCAAACGTGGAAGCATTGATCTGTACACATTCAGTAACTTCATGGTCATATTTTACATCAATAGATGCACTGTTTTACATGTCACTTCTGAGTACGTACTTGGAAGAAGCCCTTTGCCAGCATGCAGAGCATTACTTGGGGGAGAAAACCTACAGCCGTGAAGGTGAAAAACGTATCACAAAGCACCTAGCAAATTTAGCATCATCTCTGCAATGAAAAGGATGATTCCAACACTGATGTTACCGACCAGCCTAAATCACAAGGTTGGTTCTGCCAGTCCACACCTACTATCTGATCAAATAGGTGCCATTTTGTAACATTTCTCTTTTTTTTCCCTTATGAAGTACATGAATAATTTGGAGGCTACATTTGAGAGTCCTGCTGATGTCAGGGCAGTGAATAAACGTCTCCATAAGCATTCGGATACACAGAATCACTACGAAAATGATTAAGGCTGCTGCTCACATATTTCTCATGCTCCAGATAAGCTCAGCATCATATAGTTACGTCTGATCACTAAACCCGTTCACATACTTTCAACGCATTGAGGTAATCAGCTAGACGATCCCCATCATAAAAGCTGAAGCACGCACAGAGCTAGATTAACAACTTAAAGGCAACACACAAAAGCATTCTGTTCAAGCAGCAGACAGATCAGACCTGGCTATTTCTGATGTTGCTTGCATTTAGCAAGTACTGTAGTTTTAAAAACACATCAGACGAGACCAAAGATGAGATGAGTTCTACCGTGAAATGAGTTCCAAAGCCTCACAACTCTTAGGGTACTTTGCATTCAGTCATTAAAAAACACCTATGGTAAGCAACGATTTATTGGAAATAGCTTGTCTTCTGGCAGCCTTAAGCACACTGGATGTACACTGTGACATAAATGCTTTAAGCCTTTCTGTGAAAATTCATCCTAAAACAGAAGCATTCCCTGCTCAGGTTCCATGCAAGTCAGGTTGGCCCCGCAGCCACTCGCCTTCCCGGCCACAGCAGTGGTAACCCCACACCTCTCGCACAGCTTTGGGTCCGCTGCCTACCAGCACACTGCTCAGCAACAAGCAAAAACCACTTAGAGAACCTCTAAACACCCATTTCTTATAGCACATCCCTACGGCAGCTGCTGCAAAGAAATAAAAGCTGGGAAGCGCTAATCCTGTAGCTATCAGGCTGCACCACTATCAGAAAGCCAGTTTTCACAGGGATTTCCCAAACGCAGAAGTCACCTACACAGTTACTTCTGCATCTTGAAGCAACTCATGATGAGAGCTGCTTCCTTAAAGGCACGAGCAGTTTTCTGCCCGACGTTCAGCTTTATTTCACAGAAGGAAACAAAGCCACCTGTATATTCTAACACAGAACTCGCAGCAGCAAAAGGTGAACAAAAGCCCCACCAAGATTCAGCAAGGCAAACAAAGCACGCTGCTTTCATGGCTATTGAAATACTCCTTTATGTAAAGCTACTTTACATGGGCAAACCGAGTGACTGCACAAGCATTCAGATACCAATGATTTCTATTTCTCTTTTAAGCATCGATTTTAACTTTTTAAAATCATTAAAGGCATCCAATCTGTATTAAGGCTACGGCTCGCAAGGATAAAAGACCGAAGCAAGATGATTTCTTGCACAGAGGAACACGAACAGAAGTGCACTACAACAGAGCAGGTGATTCCACGTTCGGTTTTTAATCAGGAGGAAATGTTAGCATATACACCACAAATGAAGCCTGCCTCACACCTTAAACTTCTCCGTTCAGCTCTACAAATTAACATGAACTTTTCAAAAGAACATTTACGATATTACGAACATTGGCTCCATCTGCACCATTTCTCTACGTTTCAACAAAGAGGGAAAGACTCGACACGACATCCATCATGAGACATCCAGGATAAAAAACTCAGGGTCTACACACAAAACAAGGTAAAATTCTGGGTGCCAATGTCATTCAATACATTACAAGGTATTTTGCCACAGGGTAGTCTCACGAAAGAATTCCCACCTTAATATCCTCATTTCTCTCACTTACATGTATGCTGGAGAAAGTGGCGATGACCTGGATGTTTTAAGCACAGGAACTGGGAATTTCCAGATAGCAGGAGAGCTCGTTTTCCATTTCAATGGCATGTTGTCACCACGGTACTACAATAACAGTAAACAGCGTTTCCATAACAGACTACCAACTAGGACTTCCATTCCACACACTACTGACACAGCAGTGGCTGCTGCTAAGAACAAGGAAATGATTCTGCCAATGCCCTCAAACCGATGCTTCCAATCTGTAAGACCGGGCTGCAAGGCATCTCCTTTTAAATCCTGCTGTCCCCTAAAGCAATACGATGATTCTATCGTTCTAACTCAACAATAGTGCCACCTCGTTAGGGAAGCGCTGACTGCAGTATATGGATAAAAAAAGAGAAAGACTGCACCGTGCACACCAGCACAATGCAGCCTTGTTTAATAAAAGCAACTAATTCTTTTAAGAGAACTATTCCTGATGCTATTGTTCTACCTTAACAGGGACACTGCAGCACTGCACTGTATTCTCTCCCTATTAACCTCATTTCTGACCAATGAAAGCAGAAAAATGGGTTTCATATAAAAATGAAACAACGTACCTACTCAGAATACACTTGTCATCCTCTGAACATTCTTCTTTTGAGCTGCAACAATACAAATGGGATATAAATCTCAGCATAGCCTTAGGCCACGGCTAATAGAGATCAGTGACTAAATTCAGCAGCCTGTTTTCCTCCTGTGCAAGCTCTGACCAAACAATACAAGAAAGCCATTATGGAAAAAGCCCATTGCAGAAATCAGTCCTTCTAATCCATAGCTAGGAAGACAAAATAAAGCATAAATCGCTGCAGGTTTCTGCACGCTCTTCTAATAGCTTCTGCTTCAGGACGCTCTCATTTTCCTATTCTCATTTCCAGGGAGGATGAGCAAAATCTCATGCATTTTACAACACGCTATGGGAACAGAAACATCACTCTGCCTTCCGCAGCACAGAAGCGGAGAGCAGCGTGCTGTTAATAGCAGTCCTCGTAGGGACGCTATCGACAATCTAATCCTGAACGTCCCCCGGCCCCCCCAGCCCCGCAGCTCACGCATTGCCTGGAGAAGTGGGGAAGCAGCCGGGCACGCAGGTGTCCATCAGGGACCACTCTGCAACTCCGCGCTCCGTGACCTCCCGGGGCTGACGACAGCAGGGAGTTTAGAAGGAGAGCTATTAAAAAGGGAACGGAGAATTTCATAGCGCGTTGTGCATAAGCAGATTGGGTTTCTAGGAAGAAAAGGGAAAGCTTTGACCATATTGATTACCTCCCTTAAGGAAAAATAAAAAATCAAATCCCATATATGGCCACTGTAGACAGTATCAACGCTATTGGAGACATTTATTCTACAGATTTCAGCCTTTGTGCAGCGTGACAATGTTTCTGCTCATCAGGACAGCTTAATCCCATCACTAAAAAGCCAACACCCTGCCACACCGCACAGCAATAACAGAACAAAGAGCAGGATTCCTACTAATTTTTAAAGCAATTTAATAGCGCTTAGTAACACTCTGATGGGTTTTTCCAGAGGTGAGATCTACATTGCCAAGTTTATTTGAGGGATGAAGTCACCGTGCAATAATTGCTGCTTCTGATTGTTATTATTGAAAGTGTTTCCCAAAAATAGTTTGGTGCATTTAAAACTGTTACCATAGCCACAAGCATTGAACTAAAATAATCCAGGAAGATCGCATCCCAGAATGAATTCAAGGCTAGATACACTTACTGAGCAAACCCAGTTCTCTGGGATTCATAATTACATATTAGCAGCATTACGACAGGAGCTGCTACTCAAAGGGTGCAGCACGGACATGAGTTGTATAGGCCAGATTATTCATATGCTATAAATATTAAGAAACAGCAGCCCCACAAATAGCAAGTATGCATTCTCAGCATCAAGGAGTCTTACACTGCCAGTAGAATGTATGCATTCACATGTCAGCATTCACACTTGTGCACCCATAAATTGCATATGCCCACATGCGTAGCAGACTGCTAGATCATCCTGCCCTGCATTGCTACACTGAAGGCCTAATGCTTCATTTAAAAGGCATCAGATAGCAGGTCCTGTAACTACATAGAAAACCTCAGGATTTTGAATTTGTATGCAAATTTGCTTTTGCATTTACCATCACATACAAACTGCCTTATAACAAGCAAACGATGCTGCTCTTTCATTTTGAGTTAGTGCCACCACCTACTAGCCATCTCTTAAGTCTGCACCCGCCTGCTCTACCCACCCCAAGGAGTTCATTACAGGTTGCCCAGAGAGGTGGTGGTGCCCCATCCCTGCAGACGCCCAAGGTCAGGCTAGATGGGCTCTGAGCACTGACAGAGCTGTGGGTGTCCCTGCTCAGTGCAGGGAGTTGGACCAGATGGCCTTTAAGGGTCCCTTCCAACTCCAACAATTCAATTCTATGATTTTGTTTATCAACTGCAGCACTGCTAATGTGAGAACGATGCAAGGACAACCCATGCACCACATTTTCAGAAGTAGATAGTATTAACACAGCTGTATCTGTTTTTAATGAAGAAAAAGTCCACCTTAGCAGTACAGTCATTGCCACACGTTGACTAGCACCAAGTCAACCAACACACATCCAGAAATCAGATGTGCTCCCAGCTTAATGCCCCCCCAACGCTGCACACTACTGATCAGTCAGTGCACAAAAAGCACAGAGCTGAAGGAAGCAGCTGTGCCAGCTACTCCAAAACCAGAGAAATGCCTCTCACTTCCAAAAGGAACCACGTGAGAAACAAATACCCTGTCTGCACATCGGTGTAAATCAAATGTCTTCCCAATGGTCCCAAATCAGTTAAGGACTCCCTGATAAAACATTACCTAAATATGCTTTATGTGAACAAGTCCTGGCAGAAGATCTCAGCACATTATTCTGTTATTTTAATTAAGTCTCCAGAATTTAGTGTGCATAGTACACATTTTAAAAGGTGGAGAAAACAACTGGCCCCCCAGAATGCGCTGTGCCCACTGAAAACACCACATTTTCTGTCCTCACATTATATTGCTTCTCCTTTCATCCCCAAACTCAACAGTCCTGGTAGCCAAAAGCAGCACTACAGCCCCGTGCAGATTCCCACTTGCTGAAGAAGTGGCTATTCCTGGACGACTGCTATGAAAACACCACATTAGAGTAACAAACCAGAGCTCTGCTTTGCTTCAGCATTTAAATGAATGTGAAACTTCAGGAGTGAGATAACTGCTCAGACTGAGCAGCTCCTTGGGACCACTTCCTCATTTAAGGGGCGTGACTTCAAGCAAGTCTGCTTTTAAGTTAAATATTAGATTCTTACAAACTTGAAGTTATATTCTACTTACTATCCAAGTGTCTTGCTGATCTTTTGTGTTGTATACGAAAGACAAGAAAGAAGCCTTTGCTTTTTAAGCAATTATTTCCATGCTGCTCTTTCCAAACCTGCACTGCACAGACAGACAGCAAAGGAAGCGAGTGGCACGGCATCGAGCATGGCTGCTGGAAACTCCTCCATGAAGTAACTGAACAGGTGGCACAGGAAGGAAAAGACCAGAGGCCAAGATCCCAACAAGCCATTTCACAGCCTTGAGCTGTTGACATGGTGGGAAATGATTGAGGCCATACAGCAAACCCTGCAAACAGCACTTACATGAGTGCTGATCATCGTTGGGGTCTGGGCTACTTCCCATCATAGCAGGGACTGTTCCCTTTGTGATTCTCTCCCTTCTCCTCATTCCACCCTCCTCTTTCCTTTGTGCTCCTTGGACACCAAGCTATTTCCACGTAACCACATGCACGCTGTTGCTACAATTGCTTTTGCTCCCTTTTGCAAAATGCACCATATTATGAAGCACAAATTCTCCTCTAGCACAGCATGCTCACATCCCTGGGCAGGTGCATTCCCCACCAAACTTTTAAACCACCTCTGAATTCCCTATCAGACTTCCCTCCCTTTGTGGTTTTTCAAAGAAGCAGCAGTCACATACAGAAAGATGTGACCAAACACAGCAGCATCATTAAAACACACTCATTTGAGAATACTTATTTGAGTCCTGGAACGCCATGTGACTCCTAGAGGAAAACCAAGCAGCTTTGACTTAACTTCTTCCTAGATGTGCCACTGAATTCTCATCAGCTTTAAGACAAACTTATTTTTTCAGTCTTTAAAGTGTAAAAAAAGAAAAGCTAAAAGCATTTGCTCAGCTAAATGACTTGCTGTGGGTTAAGTGGGTTAAGATTCACTGCTCTGCTCCTGCCAGCTGCTTACATCCCTCCTTTCATTCATCTGCTGCATATCTGAGAGCTGAAACCACTAGGTGGAAATAGGGCTCTGCTGTACAGGAGCTTTCTCAGCCTTGCAAACCCCTTCTGGCAGGACCCGAGAAATCATCACCCCTCTCAGAACCCTGTGTTCACTTGAACCATAAAGAACAACGTTCAAAGCTACAGTGAGCGGGCAATGCACATCTCCCATTTACATTTAGAAACGCGGACAGGAAGGTTGAAATATTTCATTGCATCACAATGAATGTTTGCTAACATCAGACTACTTTTTACTGGCAGTGCTTAAGATAAGGCTCCAGACTCAGCGACAGCCAAAAAAGAGGTTCCAATGCTGATGCTCAAAGTCTTTCAAACATCTTTGAACTTGTGATACTTCATCCCCATACCTGGTGTTATAAAAATTAAGTGATTCAAAGCCTTTTCACACTTTAAAAATGGTTAATGTCTCTTCTAAATGATTTTAACCCCAGTACAGTTTGCTTCAGGCTGAAGGCAGAAACTCCATTTCAGATTGGAAGGAACTGCTCCGGTCCTTTGTCCATCTTACAACTACCAACACATTAAACTGATGCATGCTGATGCATGAGGCCATTTTAACACAGAGGAAAATTAAAACAACTCCAGAGCTCTAACAAGATACCCACAGTAACTTATATCAGATAAGTTACAGCATCACCCAGAAGCAATTGCACCATAGAAGATGCACGCAGCCTCAAAAACAGAAACGAGCTCGTTACGAAATATCACAGGAAATACTTAATTTTAATTCTCTGACTTTATTCTTGAGATGACTGCTCAAGAAGGACCAAGGAATGGTAATTCAGTTTCAGGTATGCTCTGTGATGGTGCAGAGTCCTCAGAAATAGCAAATACAACGCTAAGTGTGCTTTCCTGGCCATGAAAGTAGCTTTTATTTCACTCCACTTCTAGAGGTGTGGCGTGGATTCTTGAAGAGGGCTCTGCTCTAAAAATAGAGGTAAGATCTGCAGTGGAAATCACTTCCAAGAGTAAAAGACATGATTTTGACTTGATGTCAAGCTACAGCAAGGCAAAACCCAAAAATCTCAGCTTCAATTGAGCAAACCACATAAAACCATTAGGAAAATAAGTGTTAAATCATTTTAGTAGGAGGTAAAACCAAACTGAGTTAATGGGGGTTTCCAAGTCAGCAGAGTACCTGAGCCCAGGTACTGCTGACAACATACAGCTCTACTGACATGGTTTTGAATTAACACTGATTTAGTGAGGACTGTGTTCATCTTCCCCAGCTGGTTATATTTAGTAGATCACCACTGAAATCTCGATGCACAAGCATGGCAGCCAGACTGACCCTCCTGAAAACAACTGGTCCAAAGCAGCAGGTCTTTATTAGGTCAATCTGTAGGCTATACTGAATTTATTTCTAAGCCAGTTTCGCACAGCTGCTAGGGTTTGTTGGCTGAGCAATTTGTTTTAGTGAAGTATGCACAAACACATTTACACACTGGATGATATGATACCAATATATTAAACAGTTCTGTAATTAAAAGGAGGATAGGACAAAGGACCAATCACTGGCAACATATCCCATGCATCAGACAGCAAGCTGCAAGTGACATCAGTGATGTGTCTGTTGATGTCTTTAAGAAATACTGTAAAATAGAAGCACGCAGGCTTTTTATTTCCTTTACACAGAAGCTGCTAGTCATTTTGCATTCCCTAAACCTTACTGTCATTAATCAGGAGTGGTTTTTGTCCTCCTGCACACATGTAAGGCAGTCCCTGTTTAGAAGGCCAGGCATGGGGAAGCAAGAATAAAGCAGACTGAGTCACTATAGAAACACACAGTAAGAGCAGTGATCAATTTCTTTAAGAGACAAAAAGATCAACTTTCTGAGCACAGCAACTCCTGCTGTGTTGTCAGCATAGATGGATCCAGTCTGCTGACCCACAATCCCACACAGCCAACGTGGGCAGGCTGAAGGCCTTATCCCAAGGCCAAAGTCCCTCAGGGAAGACTGAGGCAGACACTGAAAAGGTTCAGAGAAAGATGCTGATGCTTCAGGCCATTGTAAGTCATTACGTGTAACCTGTGAGCCAAGAGAAAAACATCAAGAAAACAGCAGGAACACTCATTCTAGGCAAGACTTGAAGCAGCTACGCCATGCTGCACATTGTTATTTCACTGCTGCTTGCTGGTTTACTTTAAGTCGCAAAAGAAACGATAATCAAGAGATCTGATTAATTACATCACAGTCTGTCTACCTTAGATATAAATTTTAATAAAATAACTCAAGCTTCAAAGTTCAGCTCGTCTCTACACAAAGGCACATGAAAGGTTACATGGCAAAAAGCTGAGATCTCTCACTATCATGAGCACCTCCCCCACCAGCATAAAAAAATGGAACAGTTTCTCTATCATAGAGCCTTCAAGACTGTTCCATCTAAATGGAATGAGGAAGAGGTGGGACCAGGACTGAAGCTGGACCAGCTGAGTCAGAGGCAGCAGAGTATGAAAAGCCCTTCATATAAGATCTTTTTTCCTTCATATAAGCCATAGGTCACCAGGAATCAACTCCTCCCATTTGTCAAAGGCAGGTGGAGTCCAAAGACTTCTTCCCAGAAGATATATGGGAGATCCTCCCTTGGCTATTTGTTCATGACCCTCCCTTCCTCAGGGATTAAGCCAGCAATAACCTTTATGCTACCTGTTTGAAAAGGAAAGCAAATCCAAACAATTTGGTTTGATGCTCTTCTATTCAGAAGAAAGCACAATCTTTGTGGTTAAGACTGATAAAAAGGACTCCAAAAATATAGATATAGATAAAAGATTGAGCACAAAAATGATTGCAAAGTTGCATTAGAAATACACTCACATTAAGTTCATCATCAAATGCCAAAATCCCTGCTTGATAACCACAGAAAGGAAAGTACCAATTGCGTTTTGCATCGGAATTGATGAGACTATAAATTTAAAGCGAGCTGAACTTTTCCTAGGCAAAGTTTCAAAAAGGTGCCAATTATTTATCTCTCTCCAGTTTGTTAGTGGGCAGATGTACAAACTGTGAATTTGCTTCCAGAAGCAAATCTAAAACGACAGCTTTAGGATATTCACTTAGAGTGAACAACTGCAGTTATAACATTCCAGTTTAGTGACAACATAAACATAACTGTTCAGATAATTTAGGACCAAGCCACGACATACTGCATAGAAAACCATGCACAGCAAAAGCTGTTTTTAGAATAATTCATAATGCTAATCTTGTTTGGATTTTTAAAGCTATGAAGTATTCAAACTAAATAGCTTAGTCTCCTAACTATAAATCTTCATTTCATAACGCTTTCAGGCATGTTTTATATTGCAGAGGAGTGCCTCAGTGAACTTTGGATGCACAGAATCTCATCCCTAAGGAAAACTGGAGGTCAGTGCTCTCAGGAGCCTCCACAGCAGGTGCTTTCTGACAGAAGAAGTGTCTTTTGATACATACACATACAACACCAAGCAGCTGCATGAGCTTTGAACCAGGCCTTTCTCTGAAGTATTAACTCAAAGCAGCTGTAATTCAGGTGTTTGTCTGCCAGAGGGAGCTGAAGCCAAGAGAAAGACACGATGTAATGCAATACTTCCAAAGTTCTGGGCTAGCTTAGCACAACACGAAATCATTTCACTATTCAGACAAAGCACGTCCTGCTGTGAAACCACCACCACCCACATCTCCCTCTGTCAGTAGGTCCCTTCAAACTCTGAATTCCATCACCTACCTTTAGGATATGTTCAACTGCTGCTTGAGATCCACAGCACAGCTGCTCTAGAGATAAGCTGCTCTGACTAACAGTGCAAGCACCACATCCGATGTTTCCTAACACCCTGTTACATCAAGTTCTTCTCACTTCATGCATGGTAACACTGTGCAAAGACCAAGTATCCAGTTTGACAGACAAAAATAAAGAAAAATCTGTTTCCAGCTTGATGCTTAAATGCTTACGTGCTTTTTTTCCTCCCCAAAACACTTTCCACTTACTGCTTCTAGAACCCTAGAAGTGCTACTGAATATGACTGAATTACCTTATCATTAATTTGTTCCTGCAAAGCAGCAGTTCACCCGAAGAGCTTAAAATAGGCAGGAATTGGCTTCTTCTTGCCAAATAGTAGAGCAAAATGTTCTCCCATCAGTGCAAGACCGGATATTTTTAGACAAGATTCAGAAACACATCTTGGGAAAGAATTCCCCTATATGCCATGGATGAATACTTTCCAGCCTGCACTTCAAAGCGATTCCAGCTTCACAAACTTTTATATCTAAAGCCAGCATTAATCCCACCAGTTCTCCCATTTAGAGAAAAAAAAACAGGATGTATAGAGCTTTAAATAGATCCCTTAAACTTTGAAGGCCAACCCTCCTTAGATCAACATTTGACCAACAGCTTTACCACGAGCTTAGTAGCATCCTGTGCATTCCTTGCACTTAAAAGAGCTTTAGGAAAATCAATTATGCCACCTTCTGGTACTCGTAAGAACTGCTCTACAAGACAAATGTGCTTTCCATAAATTCCCATTTTTTAAATGGGAAAAACAGGACGCCCAGAAAACTCACTCCAAGCAAGTAAGATACTGATGCAAAATGACTTTTTTATTTGGTTAATTCATACATTGCCACCTGCTTGGACCAGCCTGTGCTCAGTCTCAGCATCCCTAGGCCTGTCCTCCCTTCCCTTCCAGCAACATCCATCCACATTCCGTGGTTTGAGGCACAACCTATTCTGCTACCTGTTCCTACCTCAACAGCAAAGGAACTGGAAGAGGCAGAGCAAAAGGGAGGTGTAGGCTGGGTGTAACAGCAGCAAAGACACAGGAAAAAACAGTAACAGTCTGAAGTGTCACAATGTGCATGACAAAGGTGAACAGGGAGTAATTACTCACCAGCTCTACCAGAAATAGGAAGCTTCACATGAAACTAGCAGATGTCTGGTGAAAAAAGAGGAAGCATCACACAACACGTGCTTCAGTTGTGACACTACCAGCTTTTCAGTAACTGTTTCTTCTTACTACACAAAAATCCAAAGCAAATGTGAAAAGTAATGAAATTAGAGCTACAGGACAGGACATTCTGCTTCAGCCTGGAAGGCCCCTGAGCACAGACTGCCATAGGCTGCGATGATACTAAAGACATCCAGATACCCACTAATACTGCAGCAGGACCAATGAATGGAGCTGTGGGATCAGCCATCAAAATCCTTCTTTCTGTAGCATGTGTGTAACTGTCCAACAATTTATACTGCTAAGCACACAATAAAGGATGAATTTCAGCCACAAGCCATTTCAAGAAACTGTTGATTACTTCTGAGCCTTCAGCGTAGAACTGTTTCTAGACTGTGAAGTTCCACACAGTTTCTCAGACAAAAAGCAGTGCAGCTTTGGTAGAGGAAGGAAAAGGGTATGGCAACAGGTAGGAGATAACACTAATAGAGAACCTGCACGACTGACTCTGATGGCGCTCACCAGGTGCACACCCAGCACTTCTGCAATCTGTCTGTCTGACCCACAAGTTAATTACCCCTGGTGATAATTTCCCACTGTAAGTCTGAGCTACACAAGCTCAATTACACAGATTTCAAAAATAAATAGAAAGCTTGGTGGTGTCAGCATCAGATAAGCCCAAGCCCATGTTCAGGTACTTACTATGCACAGGACGCAGATGAGCATCCCCACTTGCTCACACACCCTCCCATAGGCCTGCACACATTCTTTAAGATTATAAATACACTGTGAAGAGCTGGATATATGTATATCTTACTGTCTAATTATTTCTGTATCTCCAAACAAAACATACATTAAAACTTTGCTCTGACATGCTCTCACAGTTGAGGTCTTTTACTTATTCTTAACTTCAGCACTTTGGTTTCTGTAGATGCAGTAATTATTTTGCCTTCACACTGCAAAACGCACACAGCATAAGAAGTACAAAGCGTGGCTTTCTTCACAAACACCACCAGATTGTGCTGTGACAGCAGTTTGTTCACCTGAAGGACATTCCAAGAACCACAGAGATAGCAGAACACCACGACTGCACATAAACCCTTGGAAGAACTGAGGTGGGGAGCAGCAGCCACCTGAACAAAGCATTGCTGAGTACTGCCTCAAGCGCTGCCTGGAAATGCAATGCAATCATTCCACATAATGAAGTGTTAAGATAGTTTTTAAAAAAGCAGGCATCATCAGTCATGCCTGAGTTGTCCCTCCCTGCCCATGTATTTACAGACACCTAGAACTACTGCTAACTCGATGCGTTTTTGTAGTTGAGCAGAGCGTTTCTCCACTCACGTGGAACGCTGATTCCAAATCTCAAACCTCAGACGAAAAGCAGACTTGGTAATTCAAAGGCAATTTCAAACGAACTCAGTGCTTTCATGACTTTAAATCCTTGAAAGCTGAAGCTTTTGAGGCTTTTGAATAGTGTATGCTGCAAGCATGAAAAGAAGGCAAGATTAATTCTGGGGGCGCCTGGGAAATCTCTGCTGAGCCAGCCATACGCTGCCCCAAATCTCAAAGGACAGGATACAGCAGTCAGATTAGGAAGGGACGAAGGCAGGGCAACACGCCAGGTATTTATTCAATAGGGTCAGCACTGAACTCAAAGCAAAATGCAGTTAGGAGCTCAAGATAAGATGAGCATTGGCCACAGAAGTCTCTGTAAACACTGAATTAAGAACTGGCTATCGAATAATAAGCCTCTATGGGGAAACCAAGAGTTAGAGCAATTACTGGACCACAGGAGTTTTACATAAGCACCATTACAGAGCAGCACCCTTTGAGTGCTTCACATCAAATTTCTGCTAACTTGTGTTCTGGCTCGTGTCCTGAATCAAGCAACAACACGCACAAACATACCTTTTTCTGTTTGATTTCTTAACTGATGTAGAAACACAAGCAAGTTACCAACACCTCACTGCATGAAAAGCAGCTGCTAGGAGGAAAGGCTGTATAATCTATAAGTCACATATCCCATTAGGAAAGGAGGGAAAAAAAGCAGAATTAGGTGCAATTATTGAGCCTTGGCTGTCACGCATCATACACATTCTTCCTAACACAAAATCCAGTAGAGTGGTTCAGTCCATTCACTCATTTTCACTCCCTGTGCCCCCAGTTTCTGGGCTGCAACTCTTATAACCCAATGCTTTTAACTGCCTAGAGAACAAGGCAATTCCTGCTCTCAAAGAACATTCCTCATCGCTCCCAAGTCATGCATAGCAGAGTTGGCCAGCCTAACTTCAGATACAGCCAGCACACATCATGTAATTACCACCCAGTGTCTCTGTCACGTCGCAATGAAAGGGATATCCTGTTCACAATGACAGACCAGCGATGCCCTGGCAAAGCCTGCAAGCAAAATACAAGTAAGACAACTACATAATTTACTACGCAGGCCCAGCTTTAATTACCTGAAAACAGAGTTAAACAATCACATTGGTTCTCTCATCACTGAAGGGACAGAGCAAGAGGGGAGAAAACCTTACTATAAGTGCTGATAGGAACCCAAACAACAGCCAGTGATGCTGTGCCAACCAGGAGAGAACAGCTTTACAAAGCATGCAAGCTTCTCTGCTTCTGTTCCTGTGTTCTGCTTTACTCCCACATGGCTCTGACTCACCCAAGTCATGTCAATCCATGTCTAAGCAACTGCAAAGGCAGTTTTGCTATCCTCATCCAGCTGGGGTACTGGGGAACTTGCCGACTTGTTGATACATGACATCCATGCTCTTTGAGAGCATCTGAAGATTTAACACATTTACACTAAGTGAACCTTCCCTTCCAGATCCTTGGCTGATACACCTCCACCCACCTTGCTGTCAGGTATGATTCCAATAGCCTGGAGCAGGTGTACCAGTGCAGAAAAGTGAAACTAAGTCTGGAACTTGGAACAGGGCAGTTACAAGCTGGAAACATTTGGAATCCAAAATGGAGCTGATGTGATAACATCACTTGGGAAGATGGAAGGATACCAGCAAGATGCTCAGATTTCAGAAGTGTCACAGGTAGGGATGAATACTCACACAACATTGTAATGAGGCAGAACAAGTATTTCTACTGTAATAGAAAGTTCTGTGACAGATGCACTCCTGCCTACCTTCCAACAACGCAGGATTTTCAGCTGTTACATTTGCTGTTACCTGCAGAAATTATACTGTTACCTGCTCTTCAGATTTCTGTATGCATTTACTTATGGGACTGGTAGCCACTAGGCCACAGGACAACATACCACCTGAAAAACTGAGCTGCTTTCCCTCAACAGCCTTCCCTGGTCCTGCAGGATGCTTCTGAAATAAGACCATGTAATAGCTCATTAGTTGCTGCAGCTTTCACTGTTCAGGGCAGGACAGTAATGCAAGTAACCTAATACTTCTCATTTTTACAAAGTACATTTAATAACGTTACCAAGCCTAAAGTGCAGCTCATTAAAACAAATCAGAGATCCAAAGCCAAGAAGCTTTCTTTTCAAGATGAATGCCCAAGCAAGACCAAGTGTTTTGTTTCCCAGCACAGCCTCTACCACTGCATGACTACTCCCTTAAAACGTGCCTGATTTTCAACTAAAACCTGAATCACTGACACAACCTTGATGTCCAAAGGCAACGGGCAGAAGAATTATCAAGCTGCACGCATGAGAATAACAGCACTATGGGATTTTGTTTGGCTTGTTATTCTGTTTTAATAACATGTTTTTGGTGTTGGGATGCGAGCTGTTTTTCAGATCCACTTTAAGGTAGAAAGTACTAACAAGCTATTCAGCACCCACCAGGAAAGGTACATTTCTCTTTCCAAAATTAAGTTGCTTTACTTATCAGTCAAATGAACTAAACAGATCCAATCCACCAATACGAACACTTGGCATTTTCTTCTCCTTCCATTTAAGAATTAGCTACATCCAATCCTTCTATACTTGACTACACGACAGATTATAGGTGAAAGTTACCAACAAAAAACATTTACTCGGAGTAAGGAACCCAAGAGCACATGTTTATTTATCAACAGATGGCATCCTTGAACAGACTACAAGAGGAATTTAAAGACAGCATTGTTACTTTAGGAGATGACAGCCTTTATTTTGAAGCACTTATTCAGATGATCGGCTGCTAGCTACAGCAGATTGAACTGTGCAGTAAAATGACTCATTTCCAAAACAGCTCCTTAAGTTTTCCAAGTTTCCGTGCATTATCAGTTTAATAACCATGCCAGTGTGTACCCAGAAGTGACATGCAGTCTAATTACAAGGTCACAGCAGAGAAAAAGTGCAGAACAGTTCCATTCTTCCCCAAAGGGAAAATGCTACAGCTGCAATTTGAGCAGAATATTTTAGATCTCGGGCTCTGAACCACCTTATCACAAAGCATGAAGATGCTTTGGATAAAGCCTCTTGAAATTTGATGCACTCCAGCAAACACTGAACTGTGCAGGAAAACAATTATTCATCCTACACCCACCCAACAGTTGCCATCAAAAGATGAGTTTGAACAAATACACATCCACCCAAGCGACAGAAGACAGAGATATGAAAACAAAAGGGAAAATGGCAATCAGCATGTCATTATGTTACACTGCTCACAAAGTCACCAGTTGGAGAAGTTCCCCATCTTGTATTTTCAGCAAAAACAGTTCATAAAGTACTGAGAACAGTACAAAACAGCCTGCTTTTCCAAGCAGCTAACCTGTCACCTTGTCTCCAAGCACAGAATCATAGAACCACAGAATGGCCTGGGTTGAAAAGGACCACAATGACCATCTAGTTCCAACCCCCTGCTGTGTGCAGGGTTGCCAACCAGCAGACCAGGCTGCCCAGAGCCACATCCAGCCTGGCCTTGAATGCCTGCAGGGATGGGGCATCCACAGCCTCCTTGGGCAACCTGTTCCAGTGCGTCACCACCCTCTGGGTGAAAAACTTCCTAATATCCAACCTAAACCTCCCCTGTCTCAGTTTAAAACCATTCCCCCTCGTCCTATCACTATCCACCTTTGTAAACAGAATGATCCATGCCACTGAGGTTAGTGACTTCCCTGTTGGTTGACAGCAATAACATGCAACACATTTCAGATGAGAGCCCACACGCCGAGGTGTGCTTCACATGGTAGAACAAAGTAATTTGCAGCCAATACTGCCAAAATTCTGTGGAGCCCATCTGATGTTTTGATGAGAAACTGCATTTTCCTTTGATGAAAGGAAAGTTGCAAGAAGTTACAAAACAGAAGAGACATCTTGAAACTTATATTCAGTCACACCATCATCTGCATGCAGTCCTTCCCAGCGCCCTCTTCTGAGCTTTGTAAAGTAGCAGGTAAAGGCTATCAAGACTAACAGCAAGTAAACAGTGTAAGAATAAGCACCAGCTGAAAAGTCTGAAGCTGAAGGACAAAGACAGCAACAAGTGCCAATCCCAATGAAAAGCCTTTAACCCAACCACATGCATGCAAAGAATGTACTGCTCAGCTGGGATGTCTATTGCTACTACTCCCTTCACCACCATAAGGTTCCATTAGTCCTCTTCCACTTGCAAAGTCAGGATCTGACCTAGGATGCTTCTTTCTGATTGACATGTCTCATATTCATGCGTACATTATAAACACAAGGAGAACATTAGGAGGTAGTCAGGATCTCCAACATCTAAAATACAGCTGTAGCGAGGATGGAGGTACTCCCTTCACAGGGATGCATTTGGTTTTCCTTTATCTCATTAAAATCTTCCCCTAAGAGATTATGAACCGATAAATTTGTTTCCAGTGAAAATCAACATTAAGTCACTTTTGTCACCTCAAAGCATCCCAGACAATGAAAACATTCTGTACACAGAAACCAAGGCACCAAAGTTCAGTAGTTGTCTGCCAGGAAGCATCAAAGATGAAGATGAAATTCAAAACTGAACAGGGTCCTCAGACTTTTAATATTATAAAGCCTCAGGTGAGTGTGACAACACTTGGATTAAAATAAGCATTTTGGATGTTCTTCTCTACCCGTGTATTACTTGGAGTCTTTGGATAGCCTGCATTTATGCTTTTCATCCTGCCTGCGGTACCGTATCATTAGGGATGAGCAGTTCTGGTAATTTGTTTGCAAGATGGGGGATAGGGAAAAGCATTTGTTTGCAGGAACTTTTCCCTTGGCAAGGGAGTGAACTTACAGGAAACACGAAGAGGTGCTGTTTCTCAGAATAAACTGAATCATACAAGCCAGACTCTTCAATGCATTCCGTGTTCTAAGTGACTTATCAGTTCATACCATCAAATCCAGGTAGGATGGGCAGAAGAAGCCAACTTCCACTAGTGTGTCTGCAGAAGGAGCTGCTGTCCAATGGATAACTTTACCAGAAGCATTCGTGCAGCCTCTTCAAGATGTAACCTACATCCCCTCATTATTTATCCCAGTAAAATTCAACTTTCACAGAAATATTTCTAGTTTCAGGCAAACTCCAGTTTTCTGAAGCCTCTGAGACTCTACTGAAACATCCTCCTGCCTCATCCCTTCAACCACATTATTTACTGCAATGCACTCACCCAATACTCCTGCTTCTCTCACCACATCAAGCTCGAAAAGCTGCTTTTTAACGACCTTAAGGGCTCAGCTTTGCTGTATTTGCAACATTTGTTCCCCTTAATTAGATCAACCTTTGGCAAACTGTCCAACAAGCAACTCTGTTTTTTTTCATGTGATCATTATACACAAAGGTGCCTTAAAAAAAAGGCAGTGATAATTCCTCCTTCAAAACAGCCCTAAGTATGACACATGGCACCAGACATCAGCTGCAATGCAATTCTTCTGAGCCATTCGGTTTGATTTGCTATAGACCCCTCCCACCTGCATTCCCTCTTATTTTGCACTGGGTTGTAAGAGTTTTAGATGAAAGCTATTTGGACTTCCATTTGTACAGCAGCAGTGCTGGTCAGATGAGTATGCAAACAATATATTGCCTAAAGAGGGCTTCTGCAACACAGAGATTGAGCTGCACTTCCCACTGCAAAGATATTACAAAGCTGCTGCTACATTAAAAAAGCCAATGTATTCTGTCCAAGGCTATTCAGTTTAGGCTCCTTGAAGCAAAAGCAAGTGATTGTTGTTTAAACCAAGCTGTGTGAAACTGTTCAAGGTCTAAAATAAAAGGAAGACACTAGTTCTGAAAATAAAATAAACAGAAAAACACCTCCCACTGCACATGGGAGTTCATTGCAATTCAGAAACGTATGCTGGGTCAGCTCAAACTTCCTGAAATCTCATTTACAGACAGGACCATTTCAGGTATACTGCATATACTACGAAGGAAGTGAAGCTGTTTAATAGAACAGGATCCACTGCACTGAACTCCATAAAACACCATATTTTAAGTCAGTGCAAATAATTCTTGTTTTATGTAAACCATCCTACTGAGAAATTTGCTTCCATAGCAGAAAAGAATACTACTAAAGCAATGTGTAAACATCTAGCTTGTAAAAATACTCTCCAACATGCAGAAGAACTGAGAATGAAATAGTACCAGTGTGCATATTACAAAGCTCCAGAAGATCTACTGCCTTCTCCTTGTATCACCCTAAAATGCATCCTAAAATGGCCCAGGAGGACATCTGCACACGAACTAGTGCACAGCATAGCAACTGCAACCATTAATGATGCTGTACAGACAGCAAGAGAAGTCTCTAGAGCTGTTACAGGGAAAAAGAACAGCCTTTATATAGGTTTGACTGCTTTAAGACCAATCTCAAAACCATTCAGCAATTTCAGCCTGTGCACAGCACTTGCAGGAGCACAATCATGCCTCTGTGCTCCTGAGCTAAAGCAGGATTATTTCAGTGCTAAGCGCTCGTCAGCTGTGCCCTAACAGATCTCTGCTTCAGACAGCCCACACTGGGCAGTCTCAGGCTTCAGAACTTGAGCTAATGAATCGAAGACAGTACTTTAGACTCATTCCCTTGCATTTAAGGCATCACCTCAGGCCTGGCTGCTATGACTGCACAGCTGACAGCCTCAGCCAGAGAAAAGGCAAAGAGCTCCTCCCCAGCACTTCACATCCTGTGCACATCACAGACAGGACAGGGACCCGATGCTCCCCTGCTCCTACAAGCAGCTGTGTGACACCACATCAGGGCACTGTGCAAGGACAGCTCAACTCACATCACTGAGACGGAAGGAGCAGAAAGCAGAGCTTTTACAAGTGAGGTGTGTCAAAGCACTGCTGTAAATGAAATACTCTCTTGGCTTACAAGTCAGCCAGACATCTGTTTCATGCCTGGATTTGCATAATGAAACAAGTTTTAATTCTCATTTACAGCAAGATGACTCAAAATGTTATCAAGCTTCTCAGCTGGCCAGAAAATATTAAAGTGATTTAGAAGTGTCGGTAAAACATTCAAGTCCTTACAGATTGAACACCCTCAGTGTCCTGTAAGAGACTCAAATCTCACCCTTCTCCAGTACAAGTCCTCTGTCACCACAATTTCAGCACATCCCAGCTCACTCAGCACCTGTATTTAATCACTGCTGGTGAAACAGAATCCCCCAGAGTTTGATTAGGTGAGCACTGCATTCAAAACGAAGCAAACAAAAGCATACAGCAGAATATCTAGCAAATAAGATACAAGTAAAAGAAAAGTCTTTATTTCCACTAAGACAACAGAACAACATTTGGATCCCACTTTCTCACTAGCAGTGGAAAAAAAAAAAAAATCACAGTGCTGCTGACTGTCAGTTACTTTAAGAGCACAGAGGTTTGCATCATTACTGAGATCAGGGAAAGCTATGGAACACATCAGCCCATTCTCCATGGAATGGAACAGCACAGATGGAGCACGTCCCTTCAGAGCCCAGATTGTCACATACAGCCCTGAGCTACTGATTACCGAGGGCGCAGCTCAAGTACCTGTTACCACTGTACAAATTAGACTTCCTCAGCCACAGAGATGTCAAGTAGAATAAGGCAGCCTCCTTCAGCCTGCCAGGCTCAAAGAGCAAAATCAACATAGCAAAGGGGTGTGCATCTCTGGATTTTGGTCAAAGATGCTTTTAATACAACTTCAAGTTAAGTGTTACCCAATATATTTATGAATTAATTTTTAAGGTTAACACAGAGCTCAATACTGCTAAATGAAAAGCTTGTTGTACACTTTATGATCAAATTGACATTTTAACTGAAGTTGCAGTATGTGTTTTAAGCCCTTGAAAGCTTGCTGCTTGAGCACTGAAAGGTGGAACATTTTCCACTTTTAACCAGAAATCCCACAGATTGAAAACTGAATGGCAATATTTACAATAAGAACATCAATAATAAGGAAATAGCAATTCCCCTTATGCATCCCACAAACTTCATAAAGCTCTAAGCATCACATAAGTTGCACAGAGGTTAAAGCCAAGGTTATGACTGCACAGAACTAAGACAAGAACCCAGTGCCTGCACCTCCAGCCTGCAACAAGGTCTCAACTATTCAAAAGTTACCCCTTTAAATCTTACTAAATTCAACCTTGCAGCATTCAAGTAAGAAATAATGAAACCAACCAGCTGTTCATCACCTCTTACTGCAGCTACTAATGCTGACATAGAGTCTTACTGTCAGCAGATCCAGAACCACTGCTCACAGTGGATGTCACTGGCTGTAAGCCTCATCCACTCTTAAATATCAGAGCACCACCTGACCCAACCATATGCTGAAGGCTGTGAAAAGCTGACTGCTATGCAGCTAAAAGGTCCTTACCCACAACCAGCCGTACAAAGTAACTACTAGCCCTACAAGGTAACTGCTGTGTATTTGCTTAAAGCCTTCTCTGAAAATCACCACACTGAAATATAATCAATATCCTAAAAAAAATAACACTGCTATTCAATCAGTAATAACGACATCACTAAGGAAACACTTCATTTAAAGGATGAAGGCTGATATTTGGAACCTACGCTATACTTACACTGATCAAGTTCCAATGTTATTAACCTGATAACAAGGAAAACATCAAGTACTGGATTTATTTCTTAAAAGCAGAGTTTTCAGAGCTCTATACAGCAATATCCAATGGGAGAGCAAATAAAACCGGACCTGTTTAAAGCACTTCAAATAGACTGCTCCAAGGCCTGTACAGATCTGACCCCTGCACAACCTCTACTCCTCTCCCTCATATTTAAACCTGCTAAAAAGCCACATAAAACCTTAAAAGCTTCTTTGAATTCTTTATTTTTTTTGTTGTTTAAATGTAAAGAGTTACAGATAATTTCTTTAGTCATGGGGGAATACAGAAAGTTGAAACAAGATTATGTACCAAACCAAGTCTTTAGTCATATCCCCTCACTCTAAGTACTAAGCTAAGCAGCAGGGATAGCTGTGGTGAGGTTTGGAGAACATAAGCACAGTCAGCTTTAAGAACAGCATCACCCACCACAGGATTACACAAGCATAAGGAAGCAGCAGAGCTCAAGCAGCTGCTACCTGCCTTACCAGGTCACGTGTAGGGCTGCCAGGAGATCACTGAGGCTGAACAGAGCAGTCAAAGAGCTGCAGAAACAAGCTCTGCCCAGGGTACCTAACCAAGGGACCCCGTGAGCCCTCACCTGAATGTGAGAGCAATGAGAACATGTGCCATAGGTGCTGAGATCTGCTGCTCCAGTACCAGCAAAGGGCAGCACAGAAAGTAATACAAATCAAAAATATTACTACTGTCAGAAGTAATATTAACAAGTAAGATTCCAGGACGAGGGGAAAAAGTTTTAAACTGGAAGAGAGTAGATTTAGACTAGATATTAGGAAGGAATTCTTTACTATGAGGGTGGGGAGATGCTGGCACAGGTTGCCCAAAGAGGCTGTGAATGCCCCCTCCACGGCAGGGCTCAAGGCCAGGCTGGATGGATGGGGCTGTGAGCAACCTGGGCTAGAGGGAGGTGTCCCTGCTATAGCAGGAAGTTGGAACTACATGATTCTAAAGGTCCCTTCCAACCCAAACCATTCTGTGATTCCACGATCCCATATTATTACTGCTTGCAGCCAACACTGACGCAGCCTTCAAGGACTTTGGCCAGAAGTCGCACTGCCTCCCGAGTAAGTCAGGTGGATCAGCACAAGGATTTCTCCTGCTGCTACATAAAGCAGCCAGCACCTAGTCAGGTCTGGCAACAAATCCTCCTACAGCCTTCCAAATCCTCCAACAATTCCTGAAATGGGAAGCATAGCCTGGAAGAATCCAAGTGACAGTCAACAAGAAGCTAGTACTATCTTGAGGCAGAATTTCTCTTGACTGAAAGCAAGACAGAACACCAGCTACTATTTGTATTTGATGCATCTCACATCCCAGAACAAGGAAATTAACCATTAATTCCTCACCACCACCTCAATAAACTACAAAACCTTATCTGTGAAAGTAAGCAAAGTGCTGCAGAATGAAGGAAGCACTGAAACCTTTCTTAGATCTAGATTAAGAAAAGGTATAAGTAAGAATCCTGACTGATTTCTGCCTAGGAGTTTAATGTATTATTATTCCATTATAATAAAAGGAGATTTTTTTCCCCCCCAATTAAAACCTCTTGTTGTGTAGCAATAATATAATTGCAAAAAAAAAAAAAATAAATCAAGAATTCAAGATATCTGTAGTAACAGCTACCTTGTAAGTTGAGCTTTAACTATTCAGTGCCAAGAAGAGCACTGAAGCTGTCCACAGGTGCACCATTCCCCTATATAATTATCTGAAAAAAGCACTAGATCCAGAGTATAAAAGCTTATGGCTCAAAAGAAACCACTCAAGACTCGTGTTATACTTAAAAAGCCTGAAGACTACCATAGAAAATCCTGAAATATTTTTTAATTCTCAGCCGTCACTGGAAATTTGACAAGAGTTCTTATTCAGGTGTGGTTATATTTTTATCAGAGGTTCTTCCCCTCCTATCACATTTTGGGAACACAGTTTAGCTGCTTGCTATCAGAACGCTGCTATATACTGTAGCAAACAAACCGAAAGCTTCCAAGAAAGCTTTTATAGACTGCTTCTGCTCCATCTTCTTTGGATGAAGCATATCAGACTGCCAATCAACATTAGACAAGGACAGTAAAGCATTAATAACCACGTCATATTAAACACGTAGTGCCCTTAGCACGGTAGAAGCACTTCTCCAAGCACTTTGTTACCCCTGCTAAAGGCTCCCCACTGAGCACACATCAGAGATCCTTACCAATACCTAGAGCACATTCAATGGCCAACAGAGAAAGCCTTTGGGTAGGCTGATCACTGTAGAAAAGTTAGGTATGACAGTTAATCATTTATGAAACCGTACAGATTCTACTGCTTAGTCCTCCAGCTCTTTATTTGGACATTGAGCTCTTGCCTACGCTTCCCACAAAGGGCTCTACAGTCACAGCTTTCAGAACCAAATGAAAGCTCCAGACAGGCAGCAGTTACTCTAAAACAGGAGGGAAATACTCCCATATTTACATTTAGGGCTTTTTAGGAACCCCGTTTGTTACTCACAAAGCGTCTCTCCACATCATCCTGATGAGCAGAACTGTCTCCTCAGTTCTTCATGCACCTGCAGTCAAACAGAACAGCATTAAAGCAGAGTCACAGACAAACATCCACAAAGAGCATTTTGCCGCTCAGACCCCATGCCTTTTCACAAAGCAAGCCAAGATTTATACTAAGCAATCACACACCATATGACTTCCTCCCCATTTAACTTTCTACAGTAAAATTACAAACAGAAAGGAGCAAGAAAACAGATTCATGCTTGCATGTATGATACTGCTCCTTGCTGCAGGAAATAGAAGGGTGAATTATGAAAACTAATCAAGTGAACTGAGAGAGCACATGCCCTAGATTTTTCAAATAATCTCCTGGTTTAACCCAATTGTTCCTGAGCCTGCCTATCCCATGAACACACGCTAAAATGGAAGCTGCAACACATTAAAGCCACTATTTTAAGGGTGAGAAACTGCTCAAACGATTTACGTACAAGACAATCACTTTCAAATTTTGGCCTCTTCTAGTGCAAATTTAATGAGTTCCACTTTCGAGATCTAATATAGCTGATCAAAGAGTGACAGCCTCGTTAGTTGTTTTTTTTAATGTCTCATGGGTACGATATCTTACAGCTATTAATCAGAATGAAAGGCTGCAGCCTATCTGTAAGTCTATGGACTCACTTCTAATTGAGGATACAGCGATAAAGCTGTAATATTTAAACTTGCTGACATCCTTCAGCAGTAAGCATTACAAAATCTAAGCTATGCAGCGCCCACAAAAAAGCCACAATTTAATCTTCAGTCTTCTGTAAATTTCACATTGTTAGGCACAAGCGAGCAGTAAGAGAAGTCGTAGCTGCAGGAATTGAGTGCCTCTTTGAAACAACTCACTACTCCTTCACAGCCCCAGGAAGAAGTTTCTTACCACTTTTAGCACTCAAAAGTAAATGAGCATTGTTAGATACACCCATAGAATAGTAAGCGTACATCAAGATTTGAAACGGGGCAGTTGATGTATAACAAAAATAACAAACTTCTGCAGATCATCCTCTCTCAAGTGCTCTGTGCCATCAAAACCAAAATTCTGAGTCCAAAGAGCAAGCCACAGGAGATGCGAGAATAAGAATTCATCTAAAAGTGGAGACATTTAGTGGAAGGCATTTGCACGTAACATTTGTAAGCATGAATTACGAATTCAGTGTGTGCCCTACACCTTTAAGTAGGCCATAAGAGACAGCACCCAACAGAATGGCTTAAAAGCATCGAGCTCAGCTGCCCCCATCCACCAACAGGAGAGCAGCTGGTAGAATAAGGTGCCTCATGGCTCCTGGTGTCACTGCACCTGGGGACATCCTTGGTCCAACCCAAATCCAGGTTTTCCTCTACTGAACATGTCTACTCAGTAAATAGGATATGATTCTACCTCTCCATCGTAAGACAGGTGAGGACTAAATTAACCCTGAGTAAACGAGGTTGGCCTCATCCTGGGCAAGCATACAGATGGTTCTGTATATATAGCTATACAAGTTTCCACACACCTCCTCTGTGAGGTCAAAGCAACATCCTCTTGATGTGGTCTTCAACAGGACTGCTTATCTGTCTGAATTAACTGCCACGCTCACTCTAGCTTGGTTGAAGATTAGGAAAAAAGTCTGACCTTCCCATTACAAATTAAAAATGAAAAGTAACTGTTCCCATCCTTCCTTTTCACATCTTTCCCTAAACAGGTTACTCCAAGTCAGCTAAGCTGCAAGTTTGTTAAAGTTGGCTTTGGAGCAAAATGCGATAATAGCGCACAGCAATCCTGCAGTGTGCCTGATGAAACTTAACCTAATTCCTGAACATACAGGTTCTCCCTTCTTCCAGAAGGAGCTAAATACTACAGAGTACCAAACTACTCAGCCAGTGCTCTGTCCAACCGGCCTCAAACCTGTCACCTGGCTTCAAACCAAGAGCCAGGCTGACTTTGCCAGTGACACCCCTGCACATCTCCCCTCACCCACTGGTTTCTTTGGGGCGAGATCTGAGCAGAGTGCCTTCTCTGTGATCTACTCCTACTGCTCTGCTGGTGAAAAGATGCCAAGCCAGCTACATCGTGAGGTGAAAGCTGAATCCTTGCTTTTGAATGTGAGGCTTTTTCTTAATGAACTGCTGAGAGAACAGAAGCAGCTCCTTGGTTGGAGCTGTTTGGCTGGCATACAACAGAAAATGAGACGGAATGTCACACATTGTCTTCCTTCACACTGTAGAAAGCTCAAGATTACAGAAGAGAACAGCACAGTTCAGGGTGGGAAAGCTAATGCACACAGGCGCTGAAACCAATAACTGAAACCTGCCTCTAATTGCCAACCTCATTATCACAGAAATTCAGATGGTTCAAGCTACACATGAACCATACTTGGCAAGGCTTGTTTTCAACTTCAACAACAGAGCTGCTATCACCTCTACATCCTCAGCATTGATCCTCCTCACCTAACACAAACAGGAAGAATTCACACCTCTGCTCACAGCCTGACAGCTACTCTGTGAGCACAGAAAGGAGAAATGATCACTAGCATCACCTGCTCCCCAACAAGAGCTGGGAGCTGAAGCCCTGCCTGCTGCACAACTGCCTCACATCTCTGCTCTGTGCTGCTTTGCTGGTGCTGCTGCTCGTTTTGCTGCTTCTCCATTATTTTTAAACAAGTGCTCCTTGAGCAAAAACTACACATTTTGCCATCATTCTTCCAGATACACAAATGTACATATTTATGAATAATTATTTCCTACATAACCCATTACATTCGTTGTTAACAACCTTCAGCATGAGTTTAGGAATACAGTTTTTAGGAGTGGTGTGGTTAAGAGCCATGTAAAACTGATGAGCACTTCACAGCCATGTTCAACTACTTCTAATGACAACCATGCACAATAAAACTACGCCACGTGCTGCTCACACACCACTGCACACCTGGTCTGTGAAATGGTTCCATTTTCATGCATGTATTCCATCACCTGCTAGAAGGCTCCGAAATTTTCCAAGCTGATAAATGAGGCTTCTGTGGGTCGCTTGCTTCAGCAGCCAGCTCTTTAGAGACAGAATGAGTGATGCAAGGCATGTCAAAGAATGCACCAAAGGCACAGCGTAAGAAGCCATGACATGGGAAAGGCCACACATTCTCAGTGGTCAAACGTGGGCATACAAAGCATGGAATGAACATGAAAAATATGCTTGCCATGTTTCTTAAGGTCTGTCCTCTGATCTGAGGTTTCTACATAAGTTGGCTTCGAATGATGTCCAGAAGTTGTAGAGCCAGGAGATGCTCTGATTTAGCCTGACCTACAGCAAAACTGCAGTCCACAGAACCACAACAGAACAGAACTGCTGAAAAACACAGGACAATTAAACTAACAGTGAGCAAGTGGCTGAACTCTAGCTTGGGAACCTTAATTAAGGATGTAGTTCCACATTAAACTTAGTCTGACTTAACTACTCACTTAATTTGCACTAAATGTAACACACCAACCAACTGCACAGTTCACAGAAAACCACTGCCCAGTACAAATAACTACTTTCCATCAGATGAGCAAGCTGGTCCTGCTCACCTGGCATCAGCTGCACCTCCCATGCACACACTCAGCAGCTGGGCAAGAAGCAGAGGAAGAAAGCAGCACTGCCCCTTTTAGCAGCAGCTGATTCCATCTGACATTGAACTGTGCCCTTAGACATAGAACAAGTTAAATTATCTATAACTTAGAGATTAAAGAGACTCTCCTTAAATATATAGTGCCCTTTTAAGCATATATTTCTGTTATTTTAAGGTAGGACGTAGAACAGTTTTTCATTTAGGGAGTTTTCACAGTAACAGGTACCAGAGTTCTATTACTCGAGTGGCATTAACATGTATCACATACCAGCTGATAATCAATAATTAACAAGTAGATCATTAGTGTTTTCCATTTACAAATTGCAAGTATACACAAACATTTTCAAAGAAGAAGAATCTAGTCCACTTACAGAAGGAGCCTCTGTGTCTTACACTACAGAGCATCCAACTGAAGTTATTTATCACAGTTGACCAAGGTGCGCCATTTTGAAAAGCTCATGATGATTACGACCAGAAGGACCAGGCCTGGGGCCCCCAGTACAGGAAGGACATGGAGCTCTTAGAGAGGGTCCCACAGGGCCACTAAGACGATCAGAGGGCTGGAGCAGCTCTCCTACGAGGAAAGGTTGAGGGAACTGGGATTGTTCAGCTTGGAGAAGAGAAGGCAGTGGGGAGACATCATTGTGGCCTTCCAATATTTGAAGGGAGTGCGTAAACAGGAGGGGGAACGGCTATTTACAAGGGTGGATGGTGACAGGACAAGGGAGAACAGTTTTAAACTGAGACAGGGGAGGTTTAGGTTGGATATTAGGAGGAAGTTTTTCACCCAAAGGGTGGTGACGCACTGGAACAGGTTGCCCAAGGAGGCTGTGGATGCCCCATCCCTGGAGGCATTCAGGGCCAGGCTGGATGTGGCTCTGGGCAGCCTGGTCTGGTGGTTGGCGACCCTGCACATGGCAGGGGGGTTGAAACTAAGATGATCATTGTGGTCCTTTTCAAGCCAGGCCATTCTATGATTCTATGATTTAACCCTCCAAAAAGCCCTGAAAGCACAGTTACCAGCTCGTAACCTACACGGATTGCTCCTCTTTTTTCAACAGTTCCATTCTCTACAGTTTGCCACAGATTTACTGCTTGGGAAGGGTTAATCGGAAAGGCACTTTCACTACAGACTGAAAACAATGGCTGTAAGAAGAGTTCAGACCCTGCAAAGCCTCCTAGTAACAATGCACACTTCAGTATTCTGAAGTCTTCCAGTTCTCAAGAAGCTTTTCAAGTAGCCAGTACATCTCATCTGACAACAGAAGTAAAAAGGCTCAGAACATTAGAACCTATTCCCCCATTTTTCTGCTGCAAAAGCTTTCTCTGCTACATTAAAAATCCCCCTGCTACATTACATACCAGAGTATCAGAGCCACTTGCTTCACTGAGAAATTAAATCCTTGAGCCGCCACTCAAGTCCCCATGCGACAAGGCACCTTGGAATCACTTCTCACTCAGAGCCTGCCCACCTGCTGTTGCTTTATTCAGCCACATCCTTTACCTGCAGGCTTCATCTAATCCACATCCGTGAAGTTATCTACATATGCAAATAAAGGCCTGGGAAAAATGCTTTAGGACGACGTTAGTCAGCACGATTTCAATCACTGCCTGGAAGCTTATTAATTCTGGAGTGCTGTTAATGGGTGAAGCAGAAAGTAAGGACTAGATGGCACTGGAATGACATGGCCTTTGAGGTCCCTTCCAACCCAAGCCATTCCAGGACAGAACATCAAGTTGCAGATCAACTCAAAGGCATCAGTTTTTCTTGGCTTCTAGCAGTATTTTGAGTATACCTCAAGAAGAGAGCCATCAAACTGACTTAACTCAGGCAAAACCAGGGCACAGGACTACCCACAGCACAACGCAGCACACTCGCTGGCTTATCATAAGCCAATGACATGAGAATTGAGATAAAAATGTTACTTAAGTACCATACAGACACCTCCTGACACTGCAGGATTAACATTGGAGAGGAGATGTGGATTTCTAATGCTTCTTGTCCTAGAAACAGAACATTCATCACCTCCCATATACAAGGACCTTGCACACCAGCACAACACCAATCCAGCTCTTCCAGCCCCAGTAACCACCCCAAAGGAAGAGCCAGAGGTACGAGAATCACTTCCATCCTTAAAACTCTTCTCAACCCCACTACACAGACCATTATTTGCCTTTCTCAGCTACACAGGATAAGCTTCTGCAAAGGCTGAGGGCAGTCAGCTCTAACAATACCTCCTTGTGCTGCACACGCAGCTTTGCGCATACAAAGAGCCAAACAGCTCTGCATCTATCAATTGTTCTGACAGATGATCTAATCTACATAATTTGATCCAAAATTACAATTTAGCAATTGCAGAATTTTACTGAAGGAGATTTCTGGTATTTTCAAGATATTAAGACTGCCTAGCACTTCAAACATATTAACCAGCTTTTGAAAGCCTAAGAACTGCTAAGGAAAGAATTAAAAGTGACATGGTCACAGAGTTCTACAAGAGAAAGTGAAATAGTTTTCATTTGAACATTAGCATGTTTGGCATTTAAACTGCTGTGAAGAGCTAAGATACAAGGAGTGCTCATTTCCAATTGATTACAACCAACTCATGATATTCAACAATATCAAAGCCTTCTAATTTCTGTCCCTGTGAAGGCTGGCTGATAGTGTCAACAGCACCAAACTCAGCTGAAATTTACACTTCACAAAGCATGCTTCTCACCCACACAGTCCCTCATAAATCATCTGTTTTGTACTGGGAAAAATCCAGCAGAATAATTTTCTGTGCATCAATTTAAGGATGCCTACTGCAACAGAGGAAGACGACTACATAAAGAATATAGAGCATGTACACACAAATATTTACTTACATATCCTTCAAAATGGAAAGCTTCAGACTACCAACATCACAAAAATATCTGAATATTTTGATCAGCACTCAGGATGCTCTTTAAAGGCGCTTGCTTTCTCAGATACAGAAGCCTGGTAACCAACTCCTATTATATGCTTCATGCAAGGAAAACACCTTGCAGAAGACAGATATGAGAGGCCAGACCAAAAACCTGCTGAACCAAGTTACTTGTTCAATAGCAGGCAGCTCCCAAGCAGTGCAGGTAACAACTAACACAGTGCTGCACTGTTGACAGCCTTCATGAGCTGGTCTTTTAGGGTCTCTCTCACTCCAACTGCATTAAGAATGCAGTTCTCGCCACTCCATAATTCACTTTTCCCCTCTGTTAATAAGTCTAATCACATTTCAAACTCGTTTGTCTTTATGACATTGCGTGACAGTGGAGCATTACAGCCACCACATCCCATCTCATGGAGCAGCATCCATATCAGCCCTCCCAGCTCCAGAGCCCTCCCTTACCAATCCCGTCCCTGATTCATTGTACTGCTCCTTCACTGCACGAGAAACAGGGAGCACACCTCCCCTAAGCTATACAATGTTGTCTAGTTATGTTAATTGAACAGGAACACTTTCACTGGGGTTTAGCCATTTAAATCAAATTAGCTGCATAGACAAAGCATCTCAACTTTCTTACTGTTCATGGCAGGATCCCAGGGCTATGTTTCGCCATTCCCAAGTAGTCCAGGTTAATTTTGACATCTAGAACAAGGTTCAGGAAGAGAAAAAAGAATTGTCACACGTTTGCACACTATTATTCACTGTAGATGTTATTTTAAAGAACTGCAGGGTACAGCATCTCCAGCAGAGCTAACTATTGGTTTCTGCAGCATTTTGAGCTGTCTCCACTGTGAGTGGAAAATTGGACAGCCCCTATTCTTGCCTGCAGGGAAAGTTGATCTAACTTGCTACTGTCGTGCGCTGCTCTTCTTCCATGTATACAGAATCTCTCATACACAATTGTGCAAGACAACAGCTCCTAATAAAAATCAATTCCAATAGTATTGTTGAAGACAAATGTCAGAGCCAATTTTCACTTAAGCTTGTCAGTCTCCAGATCAGAAGCAGAGCCACCATTTTATATAAGCCACTGCATGCACAGAAGCCCCAGGAGGTACGGAAGTCCTAGCAGAAGTAATGCCTTGCATCATGCCACTAAACCAAGCATGCTTTTATAAATTCAGCTCACAGTTGCTGTCGCAGCAGGAAGCTATCTGGCCGGGCTTACAAAAACACTACAAGTTACAACTGAGCTGAAACAGGATAAAGTTACAGCGAAAGGTTTCACAGCCATTTGAAAGTCATCTTTCTGTGCAGAAGGAACAACTGGAGAGCAGAAGAGGAGAGGAGACACTGCTTTTCTTTGTAACACCACAAAGCCAGTGCACCAACTGCCAAGGGAGAGCAGCCAGCCACCTCTACATGCAAAGAGCACTCAGCAGCACTCTCATTTGCAATGGCAGTCTTTTTCTTTAATTATTTCCAATGCAAAGCATGGAAACACTGATAGCAGTGCTGCCTGCTTCTGCTTCCACAGTGTTCCCTCTCAGAAAATAACATTAAAGCATTACACGTGGCAACCTGCGTGCTCATATTCAGCTAGCACCAATACGTTACTGGCACTTCTACAGTTCAATGAAAGGATGGGGATATTTTCTCCAACTACAAGCCCTTCCCAAAGTGAAACGAAGTTATGCATCTACCTAAGCAAAACAATGAAACTAACAAAAAATAACACCGAATGTTTTGTTAGACAACAGTTTAACCAAACTTAACCAAAACAGGAGTTACCTTACACTTTACTGCAGTCTTATTTCATTAAGCGCTCTTCCTGTTGATATCCCTTGTTTAAATGCATCAAGTTACTTTACCCTTTATAGATACCCATTCATGTATGGCAGCCAGAAAGACTCACGTTCCAGAACTGAACAAATATTCATGTGCCAGGAATGACAAAACTCAGCACAAAGTCTGTTTCATTGTTCATTTTGGTGAAGAAAGCCAGGAAGAAGCAATCAGAAAGAAGGTTTCTGCTGGCAAGAAGCCCTCTAGGAACTGGGCATACAATCCAGGCTTCCCACCACCCCGTCTGAGTATTCCATATAAATCTCCGTCTATGCAAAGCAGTGTCAGGCTGCTCCAGTGACACACACAAGCATTACAGTGGAGGTCTTTATGAAAGGCCTTCAGCAATGAAAAACTAGAACAACATCAGACTTGTTAGACACATCTGGGATGGCACTGAGACAATGAAGTCAATACAAAGATAGCGTTTTTTCCTCCAGCCCACTCCTTTTTTTCCTCCTCCCCATTCCTTTCTCCACCATTATTCATTCTTGACTCAGGAACATGAAGTGCTGCCATGCAAACTCTTCTCTCGCAGTCATCTTCTGGGCTAACTCCCTCCTACTATTAATTTTAACTAATGAATAGACAATCTAAACTACTAAAGGGAGCTGATTAGAACCATAGTGTTGATTCTTTCGGGGGCGTGCAGGGAAGACAGGACACAGCAGCACAGAACCCAACAACATACCCCGCAGCATCCCCAGCCTGGCAGCACAATAAGAGCACAATGGTTATCACCCTGCACCCCAATAAGCCATGCCTACATCTCACTTTGTACCCACGTTTCTGCCTGTCAAGCACTCTTTTAGCTTGTGAACCTCTGCCCTGGATTTGGATCTCCTTCTGGACACAGCTGTGCCCTGGAGGAGCTCATCTCCCTCAGCTGCTTGCCACTGCTCTGCCAGAAGGCCACCAGCTGAGCTGCCCTTAAGTACTTTCTAACCTATTTACTTAGGATCAACTGATACAAAGGCTGATTATTGTGCTATTCAAACCAGCCCAGCTTATTTTGGCTGTCATGCCACAGAAGAGCTCACACAATCATCTCAGCTGCTAGAGATAAGGTTAATAGCCCCCTTAACAAAACATTTACCTCTTCCAAACCTGGGAATGACATTCAAGAGCAAACTGAGACACAATATCCCTATTGGCACCCCAAAAGAAACTACAGCTCTTGGCACATTCATCACTATCCAAGGATCTCACTTTAAAAAGAAGGAAAGTCTTGCTTCTATTTGCTCAGCCCTTCCCAAAGAAGGGCTCTCACCCAACTCCCAGAGCCCTACCTGCAGGGACAACCACATGCACTGCATATTAACACCGTACACAAGCCTCCGTCCTTTAAGACAGACAACCATCAGGTTGCCTTCGGGCTACAAGTACAAAAACGATATACCATCCTATGCTAAAGTTAGACTACATGCTTAGTAAGATATTGCCTGTGATGCTAACTGCTTCGTTATTCCCCTGTGTCCACCCCACCCACAAAGCTTACAAAAATAACAGGTGAAAGACTATAGTAAGCACAGTAAGATTTAAGAACAGAAACTGCCTTTGTTTTGTGTATGCAAAGCAGAGAATTCAAGGTCTTGGTCCATTTGGCTCTTAAACAATACCATCAATCTCACAGGGGAAAAAAAAAGAGAGTAACATCCTAAGTTAGAGGCACTCCTCAAAAGCCACAAAGCATAACTTTCCATTGGTAATTAGAACATCATCTTAGGAAAGTGGATTGAAGCCTAGAATTTAACATCAACCGAAAATAGAATGAATTTCTAGAAAGTCTGCTATCAGATACATAGGTCAGCAAGGGCTGTTAATTAATAAAAAGCAAGGCATTACAGTGGGACGCCTAAACACTTGAGGTCAGGCTGGGGAGTTGTACCAAGGTCCAGTTAGAGCCTCACTGCAAACTCGTCCATGAACACAGCCTTACTTTAAGTTACTAAACCACTCCTGGCCACGATTAGCCTATCTGCAAAGATTCGGGACAGACTCACTCACCAGCATCACCACGATGACTGGTTGAGTCGACAACACCTCAGCTCTAAGACAGCAGATATCACCTTTATCCCATTACAGCTCTCCTTTAAATGATGAAACTCCTGGCTTGGATATGAAGGACGATCTCTAGGGAAGATATGGTGGCAAGACCCACTGGGATTACCAAACACTCCAAAGTAGCCCTCCTATCATTAGAGACGCCAGAGGTTTACGCTTCCCACGTGTAATGAAGAAGAGTCAGTGAACACCTACACATTTACCATTACTCCCCCACAGCAAATGCAAGTACCCACCAGAGACTGCTCTGATTTGCATAGCCACTGAGGGAGCAAATGCAAGGCAGCTTGGGCCATCCAGCAAATCAAGTATTGTTGACTTGTCCGCATTTAGCCTTCAGTCCTCTCATAGCTCAACTGTTTAACCCAAAGTTTCCCATTTGAAGGTAGAAGATTTCCAAGCCTTCACTTCATACAAAACATCTCACAGGGCATGGGCCCTGATGGAAATCAACTCTATTTAAAACTGTATACAAATAAACTTAGAACGTTGGGCACAACAGCCCAGCTCAATTTTCATTTTAGATTTTTGTATCACTGGTAAACTACAAATTCAACAATGAGGAAAGCAAAGCTGGCTACATTATTTTCTGACCAACACCTTTCAATATAAGCATGAAATAGCATTATTAACATGTGACGGCGTTTCGTAACTTCCAATTGCTACTACAGAAGTTATTCACAAGCAACGAGCAGAAAGTTGACTGGGGAGGGGACGTGGGAGGAATGAACTATTAATGACTTCTACAACTCTGGCCCCCTCAGTAGATAACCGGCTATAAAAATACACAGACCATGTGCCAAAGCGTGTAGGATTCCAGTGCCACTCGTGGCTTTCTTTAAATAACAGATGTGATACTCACTTCCTCTGTTCTATTCAAAAATCTGTGGGCAGCCATAAGCCTGCCCAGAACCGTGCCTGTTTCATAACAGCAGAGCTACTTGAAAGCTGGGCATGGAGATGCTCGAGTCAATGAGGCAAAAAGCAGCCCACCTCCCCAAGGCTTCCTCCAGGAGACAGCCAACGTCTGTGAGCAGGACACGGCCCAGCAGTTGAGTTCTAAGACAAAAGCTTTCCCTCTGCTTTATTTTAGTGCAGAATTCACACTCTCATACCAACTCAAGCCTCCAGTAAGATATTTGTGCGGCCCACCCAGCTCCTGTACAGGCAAACAACTAGCTGGAGAAGATCTAAAAGGCAACTGAAAGCATGAGATGTTTGAGGCATGAGGATCACATCCCTCTGTGTGTGCTGGGAGGAGCGGGCTGCCTCCCCTCACATCATTCCTGCCTCCCCCCACATCATTCCTGCCTCAACTTGTGGGAGCAGCAGCAAGGTGTAGCCACAGGGTGAGAACCTGAGCAAACCACCACTGAGTGGGCTCACTTCCCAGCAGATAAGCAGCACAAAAGGGAACTCCACTGATCGGCTTTTAACGGATTCTTAGATAAAGTTAAAATGTTAAAGAAATGAAAGAAAATAAGATTTGGCGTTTTCTTATGGAATTATGTCAACGTATAGAATAGAACATTCAACAGAAACAGAGCTTTGACTTCAGAGTGTTGGATGCTGTGCCAGTACAGCAGAAGCTTGCTGGATAGCTCAGATCTTCACCTTGCCATGCTGTTGGATATCTCACATTAGCATTATCAGATAAGGTCACTTTCTCAAAAGAACCAAAGTTCCCACGATGCTAAATGAAGAGCATGTGGAATACACCCAGCTTGAAAAGAGAACAGACCACTCATATGAGACCTTAGAAAACAATCAGGAGAAAGGAATTAGATTGAAATCCACTTGATTATCCTTGCTTTCTTGGATCTCAGGGTTCTCTCTAAGATTTAACCATAGTATGCCTTAAAAATTCTGTTTTTTGTTCTTGTGATGTGAAACCCAGCCTTCCTTGTAACAACAGCTTGCGCTTGACCAGATGGAGGTGAAGTCAAGCTTGTTCACAGTGTACCACAGTTTTCATTTGTCATCTTGCTAAAGCAAGATCTGCAGTTTCCCAATGGTACAGACTGATAAAATTGGCCTTCTGTTTGCTTTTCTCACCAGGAACAAAGGAACAAAATTCCTTCACTGCAGAGACAGAATTGTACATTCAAAGAGACCAGCAGATCGAGATGAAGAGCAACGCAGTAACTTATAACACTTCCTTCTAAACCCTCAGAGCTGGAGCAGGTACTTAAATCATCCCATCCCTGTGTTCAACCATGAGATATGTGCAAGACAGCCTTGTGCTGACAGCTGTTCTATAAATGAGACTGGACATCGTGGACATGGAGAAGGTCTCTATCCTAAAGTGGTTTCTTAACTTCCACCTTCATCCAAATAAAGAGACTTCAGACAGACAGGACAAACAGGCACACACACCAGTGGGAAGAAGGAGCCAAACAAAGGAGTCCAATCCTATGGGTAAATAGCCTCACTACTTTGATGACTGAGAGCCAGTTCTGCTTCTGGCCCCATCCACACCTGCAGGAAAACCTCAGCATGTGCGTCCTGCCCAGAGCCTCCGGTGTGCATCAAACCCAGGGAGTGAGGTCCCTCAGAAAGAAATGCAGAGCACACGATCCATACATTCAAGTAGGCATGGAGCACCTGGTAAGGCTGATATAGTCTCAAGCATGGAAATGGAAAAACATCTCAAGGTTTTACAAAACTTAAGCAACAAGACAGGGCAAAAGCTGAGAACTTCTCTGACAGCAGAACTCCTGCTTACATCTATTCCCATGTCTACTTTCACCTGTACATAAGTATTATAGAATTATTATAGAATGGCCTGGGTTGAAAAGGACCACAATGCTCATCTAGTTCCAACCCCCTGCTATGTGCAGGGTCACCAACCACCAGACCAGGCTGCCCAGAGCCACAGCCAGCCTGGCCTTGAATGCCTGCAGGGATGGGGCATCCACAGCCTCCTTGGGCAACCTGTTCCAGTGCCTCACCACCCTCTGGGTGAAAAACTTCCTCCTGATATCCAACCTCAACCTCCCTTGTCTCAGTTTAAGACCATTCCCCCTTGTCCTGTCATTATCCACCCTCACATTGTATCCATTCTCACATTGTAAATATTTCCTACTAAAACCAAGCAGAATAGCTTTACAATGGTAAGCACATTGGCATTGCCAAGCAAATCTCATGTATCTCACAGCTATGGAATACACCACCAAGCAGCTGCATCAATTACAAACATCTTAAAACAAAAGCCCCAAGAAATCATATGACCAGCATCATTAGGATTTACAACGAAGCACTGTTTCCACAAAGGGAAACAAAAAGACATTCCCTGCAGTGAGTTTAAAGCAAAGCCATTGACTAACAACACAAACCCATCACTGCTGCATTCTCCAAAATACAAAAGAAATTAATACACACTATGTTAAAAGTGCATCTCAAAACAGGCATAGAGATATCAAATTCTAAGGTATTGACCATGGGATAGCTTTTGGATTTTTTTTTAATGAGTCTTCTGAAATACATAAGGCAAGGGGATCTGCCAGGCTCTGTCCCAGCTCACAAGCTAGCGTATAGAACTAATGGAAATACAGCTGTGGGAATTTAAAGCTCAAAGCATATAACCCTGAAAGGAAAGCAGAACGCATTGCCCCATCAATTTAAGCTCTTACCTGCCTCCCACTCACACTGACAACCATATACACTGCGCCAGAGTTGCGATAAAGGCATCTACCTATGTGAACTTAGCCTGAGGCCATCGAAGTCAGCCTTCCTAAGCTATTAGAAGTCATTAGAGAAGTTTCATGCTATCGATACAGAGCAACAGGCACACACTGAAGCCTCTCTCAGAGGCAGCTGGCTCCCAGAACAAATGGCTCCATTTGTTCAACCATGCCATGCTGCGGTACCTCTAAGTTTTGCCAGCACAGATGCGAGAGAGCAAAGGAAAAAAAGCCACATACTAAGAATGACAGCAACTTCAGCACAACAACGAAAAAAAGAGCACTTTTGACACTTTTTGCTTGTAGTGTTTGTGTAGGTGATACAGTAACTCTAGCAGAAGCACTTCTGGCAGAACCCATTGCAAATTCATTTGGAGTCTCCACCAGCAAGTGGTATTTGTAGCATTGATTAATTACCCCTTTCTAACAGCTGGACCACTCTAAGAGCCCTTGGTGCAATGGTGCTACAACTGCCAATTCCAAAAGCAGAGGTTACGCCTTAGATCAAGGCAGCTTGATCCCCACTATCAAAGAACAGCTACAAATATATTATATTGAGATGCACTGAACATGAGGCAGTTCAGTGCAGGTTTGTTTTTTTAAAGGCACTTAGCTTGATGCAAAACAAATCATCCTTAAGGTTACCAGAATCCAGTGGCAGGGAAAGCAAAGCTGTACTCTGTGCCCATGGGGTTGGTTCCCTATATCCAGTCCACATGCCAGCACCAGAGCCCTTCCTGCTGGATACAGCAGGACCACAGCCTCACACGATTCGCAGTTTAGTGAACCTTTAACAGAACAAGCAGAAGAAAACCAAAAACTGGCTTGTGAAAAGCCACTTCAATTCATTTTTGACACCTGGTGTCAAACCAATGCTCCCTGGAAGCAGAGCTGCTCCTTTGAAGCCCAGCAGCACGCTGATTTGCGCTGGCGGCTTTGAACTTCAGAAGCAAAGGGAAATGTTTAGAAGCACAATTTTGAAAAACACCGAATCAAAGAGATCAGAAGCAGCCGTTCAGCCTCTCATTTAGCCCAAGTTCCTGCCCAAACTTTTACTATCAGCACGGCGGTGTATTTCAGTACTAAGTGGCACTGCAGAACTTGGCTTCACCATGAAACCAGCAAAGCCCTGAAAGTTCCCACCTGCGTTGTCTCTGAGTGCAACTCATTGGCAAGAGAAGAAGGAACGCTGCTCGGTGCCACTCTACCTCAGTCCCTAGGCTGCATTTCCATGAGCCAGGAGGCATTCCTGGCGCAGACTTCTTGGCAGGTCCAAGCCAGCATCAGCCTCATTAACACTCGGAGCATTCAGGCTAACGAGACCCTCGCCAGGCAGAGCTGATGTGCGGAATTATACACGGAACGCAGGGTGCCAAGCCGCCAAGTTAACACTGCACTTCTTATACGGAGACGAAAAGTCCTTAATAGGGCTTAATAACAGCAGAGCTTGGCCTGAATTTTAGTGAAGAGGGAGAAGAGATCAGCGAGGTACCCACGACCCACAGCTACAGCCCTACTTCTAACGCCTGCACCCCACAAACAACCCCAGGACTCCGCTGCCCCACTTACAGACCACAGCACAACCAACAGCGATGGGCTGCAAGGGCCGAGGGGAGGAACCGAAGACCCCGGGGCCGTACCATAACGCCCGGAAGAAGGGAACCGGGGGCACCCAGCCGCACGGAGCCCCCCAGCCCCGTCCGAGGCACGGCGCGCAGGCCCCGCGGCCCCCGGTTCCCCCGAAGCCCCCGCCCGAGCGGGACTGAAACGCACAGCACCCCCACCGCGCCCCTCACTCACCTGCGAGCCACGGCCATGGGCCCCGCTCCGGAGCGCTCCCCAAGTACCGAGCGCGGCCCCGCGCCCGCCGCCTGGCCACGCCTCCCCGGCAGCGCGCGCGTCTCCGCGCCAACATGGCGGGTTCGCGCATGCGCACGTGGAAGCGGTGAGGGAAAGGCGTGGGGGTGGGGCATAAGGAAGGGAATGAGAGGAAGGGGCGTGGCCTACGAGCGGGGGGCGTGGTCTGACCGTTGGGGGCGGGGTCTACGCGCCGGGGGCGGGGCTAAGGAAGGGGAGCAGGGCTGGTAATTTGGGAGCGGCGTTGACATGAAAGGTTAAGTGAGGTCATACCATGCGGCTGCCTGCTAATTAAGAAGTTTCCAAACTTCCCCATTAAAGGCAGCGCTACAGGTGTGTCAGACTCTATGCAGGTTGCTCTGAAAGTAATGCCTCCTATTTATTTCCATGGGAACTACACGGATGCAAAGAGCACTACAATGCTAGTTGGCAGAGCACATTCTCAGCTGTGAAATGCTATTTTTTCAACGTAGCCAGGTCATGCAAAGAGAACAATACCCGTTAAGAAAATTTCCCATTCAAAAGGTCTACCTGATTTTATCAAAAAAGGAAACAAATAGTTTATATGTGCCATGTGAGCTATCACCAACTCATTCTGAATGTTTTCCATAAGTTATAACAGGACCTATTACAAAGCCAAATGCAGAACTCGGGTAGAAGAGGAACTATGCCCTACTATGCTTCAATTCCACGTGACGAAGTGCATCCACTACTTGCAGTTCTGCAGATATACTCTGCTGAACTTTGCTTGAGCATCTTAGTAGCTCCAACTGGAGCACTCACAAATGTGTGCTCCCAGCAGCATTCCTCAGCTGCTCTGATTTGCTTTTCCTGCAAAGGGAACCCTGCAACCTAGGACTCCTTCTACGAGTGCTCCAAGAGCAATGCAAGAGATGCCCACCTGCTGCTGGCTCTTGGAGTGAGCTCAGGGACTCTGCAAGCACTGCTTCTGCCTCCCTGTTCTGTGGCTTTTCTGTGTGCTGCAGTATGGAAAGCGATCACTTTCAGGATCAGGTCCTCTGTGCCTTATCTATACTGAAAATGTTCTGTGTTCAACAGTTATTCATATTCACGCCACAGTAACAGCCTGGAAAATTCCAGAAAAGAGGAACAATTTATTTTCTGAAAAAGTGGTGCTGCAGTGGCACAGCTGCACAGGGAGTGGTGGGGGCACCGTCCCTGCAGGTGTTCCAGAGACATGGGGATGTGGCAGTGAGGGACGTGGTGATGGGCATGGTGGGGTGGGCTGGGGTTGGGCTTGGGGATCTTAGTGGACTTTCCCAACCTTCATGATCCTATGATTCTATGACCTGCCCCTGTTCTGAGGAGCTGTCAGGGCAGACACATGTTGTCCTGTGCTCCATCCCCACTTCCAGAAGCAGGCACTTCCCAGGAAGCCCAGCAAGGCAGTGCCTGTCCCCATTCCCAGATATTTCCTGGGAGGAGAGGCCGTTTCCCAGATCAGCAGTGAAAACAGCACACACACGTGGGAAAATGGAAGTGCCAGCCTTCCAGCCTGGTGCTTTGGGGCAGAGAAATAGGGCAGAGGATTTTTGCCTCTCTTCATCCTCTGTACAGGCTCCCACAATGGAAATGACAACTAGTGGGCGTGCAGAGAACTGCACTGTTGTGACAGTCTTATCTTCCAGGCAAAAATGCAACAGAGCAAGGAACAGATCAGCACAGACATCACCGCTACTCTCAGAGAAACATTTCCAACATAAATGGAGCATTTCACTAGAGAGGAAGAGTCAAAATATTAAAATATGTAGAAAGGGGGGGATTATTTTGGCCACTGAGCATTAAAATTCATCAGGTGTGAAAAAAAAAAGGAAAAAAAAAAAAAAGCAAAAGCATTCAGACCTGAGGAGTTTGGAAGGATAAATGTGATGTGAAAGGAGTGAAAGAAGGAAGGGAAAAGCACAGAGGCGTGCTGCAGGAAGCACAGTTGGTGACATTCAGCAGAGGAGGACATCCTGTGCAGTCGGAGGTTTAAATGCCTCGGGCATTTGGAGTGGTTGCAAAATTTAACATAGCAGCTACGAAGGCAGTATCTGACCTAAACACACCACTTCCATCCTTATATTATCCGGGGCTACCATTTCCTTTCATCACCAGAGGCCCATTGCCCAGAGTATAAGTTGCCACAGTGGACACACAACACGTTTTAGACTTCATCTTGCAAACTCTTGCAGGACTGTGACATTTATGTTTGCAATGAAGACCTCCTCATCTTTAGGCACTGACACATAGCCGACCCTTTCCAGCTGCAGTCTTCAGTCCCAGCCCATGTCCTTCACCTCCCAGGATTTCATTCACAGAAGACATCCAGATGTGAACATTAGTCATCCCCCCCACAGCTGTTTTTTGTCTTTCCTTGCTGTCTGTCTTTGAGATGTATTTTTATGAAGAGTAGTGGGGCTCCTGAATTGTAAGTTGTATTATTTCTCTGCATGGCTCCATTTCTTCATTTTTGAGGCAGTGAGGAGAGGGGAGGCAACGTGAAGTTTGAATCACAGATTTTCAGCAAGTCCGAAGCCTCAGTTATCTGATTTTTTAAGCCAGATTTGGATCTTCATCCTCTCTTTTCCAGCACTTTGCTCTCTGTCTGGATTTTAGTGCCCTTGGAAAAAAAAAAGTAGCCAAACCCAATTCCTTTTTTTTTTTGTTGCTACATCATAAGTGAAGCAGTACAAGTGAGGAAATGCTCCAAAAAAACCCCATCAAAGAGCAAAATACAATACTCAACTTCAACTATACGTCTCTCAAACATGCATTTTGTCTTTTAATACCATTTCCGTCTATGTCTCCTTTTACAGTTCGCCCCTTCCTGCACCCACAGGTGGGGATGGACAAAGAAGAAGCTCTGCTCCACCCAACACAGCTCAGCACGATGGAGGAGGAGTGACCTGAGCCAAATATGGGACTTCTGTATATATAATTCCGCTATCAAAGCAAGATACACACTTCTGTCATACACCATTTGTTGTATCACAAGAAAATGATTAAAAGCAAGTTTTTGCCTGTCTGTTGGAAATGCTCGTGCTGATTTCTGAAGCGCTGCTCCTTAGCACAACATCTGATCAAAGCTGGCTATGACACGAGTTCTGGCAGAGGACCTCCTGTTACCTCTCACAGAAGCAGCACAAGTTTACCACTGTGTGTCCCTGCTCTCCAGAATGGAAGCTCAGTCTTTCTGCAGTAATCAATAGCTCTTATATCCAAGCAATCCATCTTCCGGCTAATTTCCAACAAAGATCACAATGGATATAAAATAAATTATTGATTGCTGCCAGGAAATGCATTAACAAATCTGTCTCAAGCTCAGTGGTTTTGAATGGAAAACATTTAGTAACTGTCAGTGATGGGGAAGTCCTCAGTAATCAGCTGAGCCGACCCAGTAGGAAAGGAGCTTAGTGCACAGTGAGCTGCCCCCGAACCAGGTCAGGGGGACAAAATGGGACGGTACAGTGCGTGTTTCCAAAGGGAATGCTTCAAAAAGAAGCTTCGGGCTGCCACAGGGCAAAATGTAGCATCTCACGGTGATTTTCCCAATAACAATAAACACAGCACAGGTTAAACTCGTGTGCTCTCCCACCCCGAGGCAGAAAGGAGCGATGGATTTGGGTACAGCTCCCAGCACAAAGCTGGGCTGCAGGAGATGCAGCTAAGTGTGCATTTGCAGAGTTATTTCTTCAGAGATAAAGGAATCATCATGAGATGTGCTCGCTCTGCTGAGGCATCACAGTGTGTGCACAGGATGAGCAGAACCTCATGGAATGGGCACAGCTCATCGCAAGGTATTTTGCTGCAGAAGTTGTGCAGATATAAATCCTTCATTGCACTCAAAGTCTGTGCCTTTGCCTTGCTGGCCTGCAAAAGGGTGTTGACTGTGGAGGGAAAACAAAGCAGCCGTTCAGCCTGACGTGTTAGCAATAAGGGAAAGTTTCAGTTATTGCCCATGGAATTGGTATGACCAAGATATACAGTGCCAGAGAGGAAAGAGGTGAATTTCAGAGATCCTCTCTTGAACCAAAGCAAATGGCACAAGGTGAAATTCACAAACAAAAAAGCAACCTAACAGATATTAGACACCCCCCAGACTCACTCAGGGCTCTCTGTTCTGAGCAGAGGTTTGCTCTCTGTATGACCTCGGGGGCACATTTGACAACAAGTAACCACACTCAGTCCATAGCATCACAGATCCACTGTGTTCAATATCCCATAGTGTGTGTGGGATGTAGAGAAAGCAAGAGCAGAACTCCTGTGTATGCAAGCCCGGTACCCATCGTTGGGTCATCCTCCCAGACAAAACATGGCAGAAGATCCCTGGAAAGTTGCTTGGCAGATACACCTCCTGCCCATTGAATGTGCCCCTTATTTACACACATGTTCAGCTCCTGCCCTCCTCAGAGCAATGTAAAAGCTAAGTTTTATCTATGAGAAAGGAGGAACAGCAAAGGCTGCCAACACTTGTAGGAATCCCGACCCTCTGGCCCTATTCTCTGTGCCCTGAGGCCATATATCACTTGTTTGCTTTACTGCCAGGGGGATATTCTTTCAATTTAAAGGATTTGATCCTTGGTGTTTTGGCAGAAGTTCTCAGCAGCACACAATTTTCCCTTCAATGAGACAAAATGAATTAGAGTGAAATGGGGGCTGTAAATTACAGGTCATCAGTATTGGCAGGGAAATCATAGGTCCTCGGCAGTACAATAAATACCAGAGGTGAACACAGCCAATTGCTTTAGAAACTCATTATTTATAACACCGGTCACAGCTGCAGGGCTGTAAATAGTGCTTCTGAGTGTTGGGATTTGTATCTCACAGAAGTCTGTCCATAAAGTCTACCCACAGTGTACAGGGGCAAGCCCTGTGAAATCAGCATCAGAAGTGAAACAAAAGCAATGGATGAGTGGCTCAGCGAAGCTGTTCTTCATTTGGTTCAGCATTTTGCTGGAAATCATTTCCATTAAACTATAGAGCAAAAACCATCTCTGGAAAGCTCCTGAAGACAGCTGCAAGTGCACAGGCAGCACCCATCTTCACACTGCTGCAATCAGAGGGCAGAAGCAAGCCCTGATTGTCTTTGTGCAGAGTTCTACTGTCTGAGCTCTGGCAGTGTATTTTGTGTGACTGGAGCCTGCACAGCTGGGAGTGATGTGACAGATCCCCCTTTCCTTCCAGGCATCCTGCACGTCTGCTCTCCAGCAATCCCTGCAGGAAGCTCTAATGCAGGTGGTCTGGGGGAGGGAGGGAAAGGAAATTGTTCTTCACATTTCCCCTCCGGAGCACACGTTGCCACGTGCATTCCCTCATTACGCCCTGTCCTGCTTGGGTGTATAACATCACCTCATCCAGGCCGGGCTCCTGCTGCAGAAGTCACTGCTCCTCTTCACCTGTGGGCAGTTGTGGCCAGATGTGCACCCAAGGGACATCAGCTTCTGCTGTGCATTGCTTCCCTCCTGCTCGGATGCTCAGGATCATGCTGTAGGGCTGCCTGAACATGTCGTGTTGGTTTTTTAGAGCATCATTTCACAGAATCACAGAATGGCCTGGTTTGGAAGGGACCTCAAGGATCCAACCCCCCCACCACAGGCAGGGCCACCAACCTTCACATTTAATACTAGACCAGGCTGCCCAGGGCCCCATCCAACCTGGCCTTCAATACCTCCATGGACAGGGCATCCACAGCCTCTCTGGGCAGCTGTTCCAGCACCTCACCACTCTCATAGTAAAGATATTCATCATTTTTAACAGTTTCCAAGTTTCCCAGCTCCGTTTCCTGGCCAGCCCATGCATCCTGTGGGCAATGCTGGAAAACGAAATGAGGATTTTCACCAGATGAGAATGACTACATCCATCATCAGAGCTGCTCTCAAGGCATCACCGTTGATTCTGGGTCTCCTTGTGCAGTTTGGATGCGGTTCCCCACAGGCAGCTCCCAAAAGCACCAGGCTGAACCTGTGCTCTGAGACTCTTCTCAGGATTAAAAGAAGAGGGACATCGAGACACTGAGCTACTTCAGGGTCTTGTTTTCATAAACAGGCTCAGATTCAAAAGGACACATTTCTGACAGCAGAAACTTCTCTTGGCAAGGAGGCCTGAAAGGAGAAATCACTGCCCCTGCCTTGCTGTACCCCTCCTTATGTGGTACTCAGAAAGGCAGGTGGTGTCCTGGGTGCTTCCATGCTTTTTGTTTTGGAGCTCCTGAGGAGCTGTGAGGAATCACACTTCAATATAGCACATCTGGACATTAGATGAATTGTAGCCTACATCTGAGCAGAAAGACATTAAAATCAAACCTCAGGATTTCACTGCATCTCTGATGTTCCATCGTACCTCTGAAATAGTTGACTTTCTGTACTGCAGAAGGACTGCTCCATCTCTTTGCCTTCTCTCTCACTGCACAGTGGTGGGAGCACAAGTATTCCCTCCATTTGTTACCTCTTAAATTCAGGTACAACTACACTTCCTTTTAAAATCACCTGCAAAGACACACAGGCAGAGGACTGCACATCTGGACACTGCATTAATGCCAGCACGTTGCCTTTCTTCACTGTAGCTCTGCAAACCCCTTCCAGCAGCCCACCATGTCCTCCCAGGCAGGCCGTGCAATGTGCACCGTGCCAAACCTCCATCTGATGCCAACAGGGCTGGGCTGCATGTATTTCCCATATAGACCATGCTTCAGTGTAAGGACAAGGTATTATAGATGATCCCTGGCTATGAACAGCGTTTGTGGCTGTAGAAGCTGAATCTGTATGAAACACAGAGCACAGAGGCACACACACTGCGGTCGCAGAAAGCTCCTAAGGAAACCAAGTAGGTATATATATATACATGTTAAATAGCATAATAAATACATAGCACAGACCACTTCAGAAATACATGAGTCACTGTGTGTGTTCTAGCTAGCCCAAATCAATCGCTCTTTGAACATGATTCAGTGGTGGCTGCAGTGCGATTTGGTTTGGATGCACATTGGCCCACTTCATTCACCACGCCTGGGTTTTGCAGCTGGGTGATAAAAACCAAAAAGTGGGCAGCAGAAATAAGAACAAAAGTATTAGGGACGCTATGCGTGTTCCTGCCCGTGCCTCTGGAATCAAAGTGATCAGAAGAACCCATAGCTTCTGTTTGCAATAGGAAAAGTGTTGTGCTGCCAGAAGAGTTCTCCAGTGTTTGGGAGAAGAAAGGAGAAAGAGAGAGGTGGAAATCTTTTCTGGTCCAGAGAAAGGGAGGTTTGAAGTTAGGGATGATAAGAAATGGTATTAAAGAACAAAACTCCCATGGTAACTCCTACCTATGGGAGAGCAACTGTTCTCCCAGCCCAGCTCCGCGGATCCCACCCAGTAACCTCCATTAATATGTGGCATCATTCAGTTTTGTGTACTTTATGACTCAGTTAACATACTTGGCACGAATGAACAATCAGGAGGATGCATGCCAATGCTCTGAAATGCTGTGATTTGGAACTTAAATATTATTTATGGAAAAGGAAGAAGTGATATTCCAAAGAGATGGAAAGCACACAAGGAGCAGTGGGCTGGGGCAATGAGACGGGGCATGAAGCCCTTCTGCCACTGCCTGCATTGGGGTGCCCAACAGGGCTGTCCCAGCTGCTCTGCCACCAATGGGGTGTTTGGGGGTTGTCTGTGAGGATGAGGCCACCTGCTCCCTTTTCTGCTCTGCTTTCTGTCCCAGCAATGAGCTGTGCTTTCTGTCTGCATGCTGCTCGTGTGCTCCTGGCCTGGGTGCATGCCGGTCACTGCCACAGCACCGTGTGCTCCTGGGGACTCCAGACAACATCCTGCACGTTGTAAGAAGTAGCAAACCACAGGAGGAACAGCTGACACTGAAATGCAGCCAAGACAAGCAGCCACACAACAGAGGGGGTATTGCTTGCGTGTGAGTGAAGGAGAAGCTGCAGAAAGCTGCTCTCCTGCAATGCAGTGTCTCACTGGGAAAGTAAGAAATGAAGACAGACCGGTTGTCCTGATGGGAGAGGACACAACCACCCATGAAAACGAAATATGCAGGGAGAGATGCACTGAATGCAGAAGGCAGAGGACAGCGGCTGTCCTGTGACAGCTCCTGGAGGCAGCTGAGCAATGCGGTCTGCCAGATACAGCACTGATGGTCTGGAAAGAGACATTCAATGCAAGGTGAGGGAGCACGCAGAGAGGAAATGCAGGCTGACCATACACACATAGAGACAGAAAGCATCTGACTTTCTACACCAGAGCTTCAAGCTTTTAGAGAACACTACCAGGGAGCGCCGAGAGAAGCCGGCCCTTTGCCTTCTCCCATCAGCCTCCTCCTGAGGCCCGTCTGAATGTACACAGACTGCCACAGAATGGAATTGTATTTACAAGCGTAATGCACCTCAGCAGTCTGGCTTGTTATTTCCAGGGGGTTTTGCTTGTTTAATGCTCCGTAGTTATTGTCTTTGCTGCAGAAGAGACAAAGCTATTGCTTTGCTCTCAGTCACAGCTATTTATATCTTGTAAGAAAGCTCCCAAGGAAAGAAGGAAAGATATGAAACCAATATTGTAAAATTAGGACAAAGACAAAACCTCCAGGGCCGCTCTGCTCCAAAGCTGTCACTAACACTACCACCTCGCTTTTGCTTTCGCTGCTGGGTTGCTCCCTCCAATCCCTATGGTAGAAGCTCTTTATTGCTGCCTCTTCAAGCTTAATTCAAATCAAAAGGAGCCCATGTCTTTGGGGAAAGCAATACCACGTCCAGCACTGGACTTGCACCATTCTTCCTAAGAAGCAAGTTTTCTTACTATCCTACCTGAACCTCCTGTGGTGCAACCTATCGCCATTGCCTCTCATCCTATTTCATTGCATACACTTTGTGCCTAATTGTATTTAAATGATTTTCGAGTTGTTTCCCTCTCTCCGTAGCCCATCTGCTATACTGTCACAGACATAACATCAGAGGCCCCACTCCTTCAAAGAAGTGCTTGAAAGTGACTCATGGAACCAGATGTGCCATAGCGTGTTGTGTGCACCCAGGGCTATGTTTATCCCTCGCTGCTTTCCTTGCTGAGTAAAGCTGTTATCACGTAACTGCTGCTGAGCCCTGCACCGCAGCACAGTGTTCCATCGCTACAAGAAAGACTTTGAGGTGTTGGAGGGTGTCCAGAGAAGAGCAGTGAAGCTGGGAAGGATCTGGAGCATCAGTCTTATGGGGAGCAACTGGGGGAGCTGGGATGGTTAGGACTGGAGGAGGCTCAGGGGGGACCTTGTGGTGCTCTCCAACTCTCTGAGAAGAGCTTGTGGAGAGATATATCTTTCCAGGTTTCCTCGGGCCTAAAGGAAGCCAGCTGAGGCTAGGGGAGCTATGGGACATTTCCAGCCCACCCTCATTTTGCTGTGGCTGCAGTGTTGCCCACTGACAGCGCGTGGCAGCCCTTGAGAACAGCACTGTAGGGTTGGGACTCATTGGCTGCAGAGCTGTGGGCCATGGAGTGAGCCCTTCTGCTTTCCCTACATTCTTATTGATGGAATTTTTACACGGCTTCCGAAAAATGTCAATGATTTGCTGAGAGTATCAGAAAAAAACATCAGTTTAGAAAACCCAGCTTTTAGAAAAGCACTTTCAAATAAAAGCAATATTCCAAACCTCAGCCCTTGTGACTGAGAAGCGATGAGTGCAGAAGTGCTGTGCATTGCCCAGTGTCTGCAAGGAGTGTGCCCAGGGCAGGTGATCCACTCCCAGATTTGCTACAGGATTTGTTTTCTCCCATCACCTTGGAGCTGCTGTGTCAGCACCAGCAGTGGGAAAAGTGTGCATTTAGATAACAAACAAGACTTCTTCAGCAAACATTTGCCTAGATACGTAGATGGCATAATTCAGATACCCATCTGCTGCAAAAAAAAGGCTTCTGAGGAGTTAAGTTACGCCCTTAATACGTCATAGACCCAGTTATAATTCAGCTCCTCTCCCCCCCAGGGATTAACATAGATGTTAATCATTATGTAAACTGTGGGACATACAGGAAATTGTCTCATATCAGCATCAGTGTTACCCCTGGGAGTGGGAGGGCTCCAGCAGTGTGCCAGATCTTCCTTGCAGCCCTGCTGCCCGCTGTGGGAGAGTTTGGGGATGGGGGGTGGAAAAAAGGTGAAAAGGGTGGTAATGTTGCCTGAAAGTCTCCTGCAGCCTCACAGCTGGTTCTGGAGAATGGCCACCCCCAAGGGCAGTTAACTCACATCCAGCATCACTGGGACATCTGCAGTGCCCAGGGCAGCTCAGAGAGATAAGGGTGAGTCATTCCCCTCCCAACAGCAGCTCCACGCTACCAGGCAGGCAGGGTTTTCTTCAGTAATGTTGATTTTTTTTTTTTGCTTGATCTGGAGAATTGAGAGAGCACAAAACAAATCTACACGTGTGTGACCAGATGGTGCAGCTCCATCCTTAGCGCTCCCTGAGCAGCCGCTGCATCTGCACATTGCCTGCAGGACTCTGCTCACCAGCTCCCAGTTGAACTTTTTTAGGAGGCAATGTGCCATCTACAAACTCTGTATTTTCTATTGGAATGCTGTGGCTTTGCCGACACATTTCTTTCCCACCAAGAAGCAAAATGCTTTCTTTTGAGCCAGTTGTTTGAGGTTGGACATCTGCATTTCTGCAGAATCCAATTAAAACCTTTTCCAGCCCCTCTGGCTGAGCCATCGTGTCTAGAGCAGTGTCCCCACAGCTGCCAGGGGCTGTGTCCTGTGTGGAGGATGCAGGCAGGAGCCCGAAGGCTGCCTCTCCATACACAGTGCAAACACCTGGCCCCATCCACAGAGCAGGGATATACTTTTAGAGTACCTGATGGCTGGGGAGATGCCTGGCAGCCTGGGACAAGTTTGGAGCTGAGTCTGTATGACAGCTCTCTGGGCACTGTGGCAGTGCAGGCACCCCCAGCAGGGCTGCACTTAGCCAGAGTAAAACGTTTTGGCATTTCCCATTTTATTTCTCTTCCTCTCTCTTTCCTTCCTTCCTTCCTTCCATCCTTCTTTTTTTTTTCCTTCTTTATTTCCTTCCTTTCTTTTTCTTTTTCTTTCTCTTTCTCTTTCTCTTTCTCTTTCTCTTTCTCTTTCTCTTTCTCTTTCTCTTTCTCTTTCTCTTTTTTCTTTTTCTTTCTCTTTTTCTTTTTCTTTCTCTTTTCCTTTTTCTTTTTCTTTTTCTTTTCCTTTTTCTTTTTCTTTTTCTTTTCCTTTTCCTTTTCCTTTTTATTTCTCTTTCTCTCTTTCTCTTTCTCTTTCTTTCTCTTTCCCTTTCCCTTTTCCTTCCTTCTTTTCCTTCTCTTTCCTTCCTTTCTCTTTCCTTCTTTCCCTCTATTTCCTTCTTTCCTTGTCTTTCTTTCTTTGTTTGTTTTCCCTTCCTTCCTTCCTTCCTTCCTTCCTTCCTTCCTTCCTTCCTTCCTTCCTTCCTTCCTTCCTTCCTTCCTTCCTTCCTTCCTTCCTTCCTTCCTTCCTT